>SDVV010022695.1:0-12893 GCA_016164225.1 Gammarus roeselii | reverse complement strand
CCTCTACCACTCCTAAAGCCACACTGTTCCTCTCCAATTGCGCAGTCCGTACTGTCTCTAATCCTTTTGATCAGCACTCTCCCGTACAACTTACCAACAACACATAACAGACTGATACCTCTCGAGTTGCAGCATTCATTTTTATCTCCTTTACCCTTATATAGCGGAACAATGCAGGCACTGCGCCACTCACTCGGTACCACGCCTGCCGCAAAACACAAGTTCAGTAGCCTCACCAACCATTCGACAATCGTTACTCCACCCTTCTTCAGGCACTCGGTCGCAACTCCATCCAAACCAGGGGCTTTCCCTGCTTTCATCGCGTCCACCGCCTTCTGTAACAATATAGATTCGATATATATTTATTAGATCAACAATATATCGTGCATGTTGTGAACCTTAGAGCCAGTGCGGGCACCTATATTAGTCCCACACCCATGAGAAAATTGAGGTCTCGCGAGTGCTTTCATAGATCACGCACCGACGTGATATCAAGATTGAGACAGCCGGATGCAAGGGCTGGGTATGACGTAATGACCAACTCGACCGTATCGGGCGAGCCCCGGCACCTCCAGCACACATAGGAAGAGGCGTTTCCCAGTCTATGTTGACATGACCGGCAGACTGTGTGATCGCAACGCCTTAGCCTCGACAGATGAACTTTTTCACCCTTGGGCAACCCCAACTACTTCACGTCAACCTCCGGTAGTGATTATGTAGGACTGTGCTCTGTGGTCAGTAAATACAGGAGCTGTGAAACGTGTGTGTATCTGTTTATGCATTGTTGTATTGTCTTAGGCTGAGGAATAGTGTTATTGTGGGAGCCAAAGTGTGCTGCCGGTGTGTTGTGTATATTTCGGTGGGTTTGACGTGGATTCCGAAGGTGGTGGCAGGAATGGGCCGGGTCCGAAATCTTATAAAATAATTGTTTGTCCTCCTCATATCAAAGTAATGTTTGAGAGAAAAGACCTAGGTTTTGTCATCCAGATGAGGAATAGGTGCGGTCTGTGTACAGTCCTTTGCGATGCGTAAGGCCGTGTTTTGTTTCTTTGTTAGGAGATTCTGTGTGTGGGAGCAACGCCAGAGGACCCGGTAGTATTTGCGTAGAAAATGATGGGTCTGAAGAATTGTTTGAATAGTGTTGTAAATGATAACTTGGAGTGTGTTGGTAATTGTGGTAAATACCCGGAGTACGTTCAGTCTAAATTTGGCGGATGTTGTTTGTGTAGGGCTGAAATGTTATTCCTGTGTCATGTGTTACTCCAAGGATAGTGGTGGTGGGACTACGGGGTATGGGAGTATGGTTGAATCTGACACGAGGGTGGATACGGTGTTCACTGTTGGCTGGTGTTTATAATGTGAGGGATAACTTGCTTGGGGACACATTCCTTCAGTTGTCCTGCAACCAGTCTCCGAGTAAGTCAAATAAAATAGCCAGTAAAAGCACCATCTTTTTTACTCAGGTCCTGCCAGTCCAGCCCTTGCGTCACTGCCTTGCGCGCCTCAACACCTGTCGGCAGATCTCGAGCCGGGGCTGCTAGGCGCGTTACAGGTACAGCCCGTTTTGTCGCACATTTCACAGCTTCTTCTTAGGAATTAAGGGTACTTTAGTGTATTAATTGGCGAAGAATGGCTCGGCTCAATTGAAAACTGGGTTAACCCTGGTACCTCTGCGGCCAACAACCATTTTGGGTTTGTTTGACAGATAAGATTCACACCGAGAGGGACTCCTGAGGTTCACTATAAGAAACAACTTTAATTAAAGGATTGGTACAATGGCCTCTTATCTTTGTAATTCTTGGTTAGAATGTAATTGAGGTAGTCAGGTACAGGGCAGACTTTAAAAATATATTTTTCTCGTAAAATTCAATTATTCATGAATAATGTCTGAGATGGTTCGGACACATGTTGAGGATGGATGAAGGAAGATTGGTGAAAAAGGTGTTGAAGTCAGAGGCGAGTGGACCTAGGCCTAGAGGGCGACCGAAGTTTGGGTGGATGGATGGTGTGAAGCAGGCGTTAGGAAGGAGAGACGTGAGTGTGGAGGTAGCGAGAGAGCGTGCTCCGGATAGGCGTGAGTGTAGACTGATAGTGAACGGATGAGTTTTAACGCTGCCTTGATGTGCTTTCTCGCTCTAGGCATATCGCTGAGAGACGGGATGGTTGTAGGCGAGGGGGGGCCGGTCATCATGACGCGACAGGGGTAAACCAGTCACGCTGTCTGACCCTGCTGCCGACAGTGACTTCGGACCGCACTTATCCCTAGGGTGTGTTACGGTGTTTTCGGCCGGACCCTTTTGCGCAAAATAGCTAAGGTGTGTAAGTGTATGAGAGTGTGAGGTGCCCCCTGCCGTCGGCCACCCCCCTTGCTGGGGGATTTCGACCTAGTGTTTGTAAATGAATAATTATTTGTACTGCTCAGTCTTTTTCTTGTGTCATGAAAATTTATGATCGTCATCTTGAGTAGCTGATGCTGTACCTTAACATTGATATAATATTTCCAGCTCGGCAAGTTATTTTTCATATTTAAAAAATGTTACCAAACAGCATGAAAATATTCAGGTAAAAAAGCACAAGCTTGGACACCTCGGCGTGCAAATGCAGTGGCAGCTACGGCAGGGAGCGTTCATAGAGTGCCTCCTCGGGCAAAGTCTGGTGGCCAGATGTTGGAGGAAACCGTCCCTGAAGAGCGACTGACAACGCACGCAGCACATGCCACCGATATCTCAAGCACAAACACTGCTGAGCTAGTGGACCTGTCTCAGTCAGACGGGGAGGAAGACAGGTAGGGGAAGTTTTCCTCGTACGTTACTGTCAGAAATTTCCACCAGAGCACAGGTTTACGGGTCGCACGGGTTGTGACCACCCAAATATTCGTTCAGATCTCTCTATTCTTCTGACACCAGTGCATGCGCTAGAAAGCCTTGACACTCTAATCTAATCTCTGTTCTTCACTATCTCCCTTTCTTTACACTTTCTCCCCTTCTTTACCCTTTCTTGATAACGCTTTCACCTAGTTTACTCCTTTTACCTCGTTTGTTTTGTTAAAACTCCATTAACGTATCTCTCCTCCTGTCTGACACTCTCTCAAACTGGAATTTTCCCCTTTATTAATTAAATCTTTTATTTTTATCTTACTTTGGTTCTATATTCAATATTACATTCCGTGTTTATTTTGTCTTTTATTCTGTGCTTATTTTGTCTCTTATTTTAATTTTCTGTGTTTATTTTATTTTTTGTAAATTTTTATTTTAGTTTTTCCAACAAAATTAGTGTTAATTTCTTGGATCAATTCTCAACAACTGTCAAGGTTGCCAATCGTAGCAAAGTTGACATCTGATAACGCTGTAATTGATTTGACTGCATAACCTAAGCGATGTGGTGGATTGGGGGGTGGGACATTCTTCAGCGAACCCGGTGCTGGGGTTAAGCTGTTGACAGGTCTAGCTAAACTGTCGGAATACTGTGTTGCTGGGAAACGAACCTCACATAGCTCACAAGTGGTGCTCGTTATGAGAGCCAGAAAACACTTGCTATATGCACTCTGTGGTGGGCGTGGGCTTGTTGAGAAGCTCTTCGGAACTCTCATGAATTGTTTGAAGAAAACCAGCAAATGTTTACGACCCAGACTTCTCCCTTGAAATCATCTACTGAATTACGGATATCGCAGAATAATGATGTATCAGCGTCACCAACTGGTAGACGTTTTTCTTTACCGGAAAAGCGCACTGTTCCCGTGAGCTAACGACTGGGATCCCTTTAGATAGCACATGTTGGTCCCTAATTTGTGCTGGGACCTTGAACCGCACGCGTGCTTGCCTTTAATTTGGTGGGTTAAAGTAATTTAAATTCGGTAAAGCCGGTCAAGAGGCTATCAAGAGTGGGCCACCCTGGCTCCTGGCGTGAACCGGGGTTCGATGAGGAGAAAGTACAAACCTCATTCAAGAGAGGCCTGCATCGCCTCCGGAGTAGCAAAGACCAGAATCCAAACAGCAAAGAACGACAGCTTCTCCTAGACGAACAGCGCCAACTCAGCCGAAGACGACCGGACCAATAACCGCATCACGGAGTTGACCAAAAACGTGCAGGAAATGGAGAATTTACTAAACCAAACGACCAGTCTTTCCGAGCAGAATACAAAAGACTTCACCGCAGAATCCAGCTCAATCGACGAATGTCTAACGAGACTCGAGTATCATATCGAAGCTACATCTCTTTGAATCCCCAAACTCACGAAGAACCGACAAATTTTCTAACCTGCAAACTACACATAGGCCTCTACCTCCACATCCGATGACAACCTCAACGACTCTTCCCCTCGAAAACGCCCCAACCAAGTTCCAAGCGCTGCATGGCAGAAGCAGTCCTCACCTTTAATGAACACAACCTGTTCAACAACGGTCCCAATTTTCCCGAACATTTGAAAAGAACATCAGTTACCGAAAACTTCTTTCCAATCAAGAAACCAATAATTTGGAACCGTTTATTACAACATGATGTGGTAAACAGTAATAACGTAAACACCTTTAAAAATTGCCTCGATAAACACTGGAAAACTAATCCACCCCCTTACCAAGAAAATGTGACCTCAGTGTTGATGCTGCCAAGTGGCAACAACCTCTGTTGGAGCCTTCAGCATCCGGCTAGTTGTACTGCAATTCAATTATAGAATACTCCTAGAATGAACTCTTCAGCCCGTCCCAGGCCTACTACTACAACTACTACATTCGACGCCAAGAACTGACCAGTAATTTGTCCATACACTCTGCGAAAAGAACTGGGCTTCATTACTGGCAGCCCAGTTCTAAACATCACCACCAACGGCCACAAAATCTTCACCGTTCAAGTAGATACAAAACCTCAAAGCGACACCATACTGTCCAAGACCAGAACAGGCCAAAAGTCATGCACAATCATACCACATCCAACACTCTCTATGAGCTAAGGCTTGATTTACATCGAGAATTTCCCGGAGGAGCAAGCTGATGAGTTCATCACCGGGCTCGTTCAATACGAGGACTGTGGGGGCAGAGCAAATATCGCATCATAATGAAACACCACCACGGCCTTCCTTTTAAATTCAACCACCATACCCTA
Organism: Gammarus roeselii; assembly: GCA_016164225.1. Classification (NCBI taxonomy): domain Eukaryota; kingdom Metazoa; phylum Arthropoda; class Malacostraca; order Amphipoda; family Gammaridae; genus Gammarus; species Gammarus roeselii. The sequence continues at coordinate 7,796 of SDVV010022695.1, read as the reverse complement.
CCAAATTATATAGACATACCCTTTCTTAACACTATAGCAAGGTTACACCCTTCGCTGGACGTCCGATGCAATTTCATAAATGCCAAAAATACGGACACACGAGCAGAGAATGTCACGATAATCAAATATGCTTTCACCAATCCAAATATTAACCGTTTACTTTGTAGTAAAAGCAGTCGTATCCATCCAAAAAATCCCATTGCTTTTACTGCAAAGGAAACGATCACTCTACGGGACACAGAGACTGCCCCAAAGATAAAAAGAAAGAGAAATTCTCCAATACCAGACAGACAACGAGGTCGGGCGATAAGAGGCTATACCCTCGATGCACTCCTCCCAGGCTGACCCTCCCATCCAGGAGAAAAGATCAGCATCATTCCCTTCTCACTTCCTCATAACGCTCGCAGACAGCGGTGCGAGCAAAGTTTCTCCCTGGAAGAATTCATTTATTATGATGACCTCACTCTCACAACAATTAGGGGGTAAACCGGAAGCTGTCCACCGACAGGGAAAGAAGTATCTGGCCCATGTCGTAAAACTCGAACAAAACAACACTATACAAAAAAATACCCACATGGACAACCGCTAAGTAACCGTTTAACAACATCCGCTCTTCAACGCTACAAGACGAATTATATAAACTTCCACAACTGAACTAAGTTCTTTTGTAGCAGGTTTAGCAAAGGATTACGGAGTTACCGAAGTTTCTCTGGCAACCTGGATCAAATCACGAAACACTCGTTCTACCGCCAACCAAATTATCGTCCCAAGACCCGAAGCACCGGAATTCGTAGTTTTCCCGTGTAAACAAGGAAAAACAAAAAACTTACCAAGTTGCTACATGGCCTGCAATGTGCAAAAAAGGCCTTGAATAAGGCCACGTCATATAATACTGCAAGACGCACTTATCTCAACGTTGTAAGAGGTGAGCAGGCGAGCATTGCAAAAAGGACTTCAATGCCCCCAACCTACGTGCTACCATTGTTCATGCCTCCTTGGGGCAGGCGACTGCGATTGTCAAAAGCATATGGACCAAAAAACAATGTCATTTATACAAAACAACCGCAGAGTCACACGAAAACGAGCTATTCAAATCTGGTACTACGAAAACCTAAATTGCCTTATCTTAACTTATGCTAAAGCGGTAACATCCACAAGTAAACCCATATCCTCAGACAACACTCGTGCATCGTCAACACAACCTAATATCTGACCTCAACACCCCTCCCTAGCAGTAACGCTACCGCGCCCAACCCAGCGACCGCCCTCGTAAATGAGGTGAGTGGCCCTACCAATAAACCCACCAATGCCCAGGTGAACACCAGGACACCGCGATGGATGAGGAACAAAGTAGAAAAATTCAGAACCTACATATACAGACACTAGGCCGCATCCTCCAAAAAGAGGGGTGGCCGACGGCAAAGCGCACCTCACACACTCACACAACTTAGCCGTTTTGTGCTAAAGGGTCCGGCCGGTACCCCTGCAACATACACTCTGGGTCACGAGTGCAGTCCGAGGATCCGTCGTCAGCAGAAAGGCCCGACAGATTTCACTGGTATACCCCCGCCACGTCATTATGGCCGGGCCCCCTCCACCCACGACCATTCCGACAACGGGATGCCAAGGACGGGAAAGCACATCAGAGCAGCGTCAAAATCAACCATTCACAACTATTCTCCACTCACGCCTGCTCATTGCACGCTCTCTCGCAATTTCCACATTCATGTCTCTCCTTCTTAACGCCTGCTTCACATCATCCAACCACCCAAACTTCGGTCTACCTCTAGGCCTGCGACCACTCGCCTCCGCATTAATCACCTTTTTCACCAATCTCCCCCCATACATCCTCTTCATGTCCCCAAACCATCTCAGAACACGCGAATCCACTCTGTCCTCCAACTTCTTCACCATCCCTGTTCTGATTCGAACCACGTCGTTGGTGATCCGGTCTCTCAGCGTTACTCCAGCCATGCTCCTCAAACAATTCATCTCGAAAACATTCAACCTTCTTCTCTTCTGCTCTCACCCCCCAACTCTCAGCTCCGTAGAGCACAGTTGAGACAACAACACCCTCATACAGCCCTCTCTTGGCTTCCATTTCCAACGTCCTACAGCTCATTACACTCATTAGTGCACCCAACACTTTTCATCCCTCCTTCTTTCGCGCCTTCACTTCAGTTTTACTAGTTCAGTTATCTCCACATGGAAGCCCATAAATAATAAATCGAAATAAATCGAACTTCCTCCAAGAGCACTCCATTTAGGGTGACACTAATTTTTCTCGCATCGACAGCCCTCGAGCATCTCATTACTTTACTCATACTCGAAGCTTCCTCCTCTCACGTCCTCTACCAAACTCAGACACTAGCCTACATAGCTTTTCCTCTGAATCCGCAACCCGGGCCGTATCATCAGCAAATAGCAACTGGCTCAACTGCCAACTCCGCCCATTCGCTTCTAACAGTTCCAAGCCACGACCCAGCACACTCGCGTTCACCTCCCTGACCACTCCATCCATACAGAGGTTAAACAGCCAGGGAGACATCATGCAACCTTGTCTCAGTCCCACTTTCACTGTGAACCAATCACTCACCTCGCTTCCCACTCTGACACATGCTCGGCTACCAGCATAGAAACTCTGCACCACTTCCAACAGAGGTCCGCCCACTCCATACAAACGCAACACCCTCCACAGCGCTTCCCTGTCAATTCAGAGCCTAAAACAACGAAATAATTCACCTGTAAAAGTTGAATAACCTACTCATAACACTATACAAGGAACCATATTATTAAAAAAATCAAACCACTCCGACGCCGATATCCTTACTGAACACGCGGATCAGCAAGTCACCGAGATATACAGAGTGAAACGACGGCAAAACTGAATTGACGAGTATACTAGTGTATACATCCTCACCTTTAAACTCTGTCCTCTACTTCGCGATTCACATCGGCTGGACGCAATGTTCGGTCCGAGAATACATTCCTAACCCCAGACGCCGCTACCACTGTTAAAAGTTTGGTCACGGAAGTGACGCCTGCCGTTTGAGGTATATGCTTCCGCTGCGGTGAGGACGCACATGGCCCCAATTGTGACCAACCTGCAAAATGCGCAAACTGTTCAGAGGACCATCCTGCCCCATCGCGCGACTGAGCGACTCGAAAAGGAAATACTCTCGTTTCAAACCAGATAACGCATTTTCTACCTCGAGGCTAGGAGGCAAGTAACCAATATTTTTATCCGCCCGCTTGCTAGCTTTGCAGCAGTAACAGCGGGGATACCCATAGCCAGGGTTCCCCCTAACCTACAACGCGATGCCCCTTCCCATCATCGAGGTCAGGGAAGCGCGCGACGAGTCACCTGGACTACCCGATAACTCGAAAATCCTATTAGAGGTACCTCCTGTCACTCTCACCTCGCCCCGGCCCTCACTTGCTGATCGACGCGCAATGGGAGTCTCCGATCTTGATCTGGATGACGATCTACCGTCGCTGGAGACAGCACCGCATGAAGAGGTGCTAGCACTCCAATGCGCTCCTTGTCAAACACACAAGATTAAAGCTCGCGATCTGTCAACAAAAACTAAATCCACCTTGCTTCAAGCCCAACCTAGATTTCCCTTTAGTAGCTATGCAGGTTAGCAAGGTTTCTCCTCAACTCAAATGTTTCTGGTGTCCCATTAGGGCACCAAATACTTCTCCGTCACTTCCTCGCCCAGCTACCTCAAACTGTAATCCTAAGAGAAATGCGCTGAATACACTGTCGAGTGATAGCCATCCCATTCCATCTGCACCCCAAACCTTAGACTCTCGTTTGCCGCTGACCAGCGCCAAACGCGCTGCCTTGGATCTCTACGATGATCCAACCGGAAATAACCCTGCGTTGACTCGTGACCATAAAAGAAGCACTAGTAATAATCGCCGAGCACGGCCGACAGGCCGTGAGTGACATTTGTTTGCGGGAACCATATTGAACAAGACCACATCAACTCAAGCTTAGATCCTAACTTGTTCTGACTTGATTTCTTCGTGTCCGATACACTCGTTCTCGAATGAAGCATTAGAGGATATCATGCTTACTATGCTGAACTACTGAAATCAACCCAAAGGCATAATTCAATTGTGGTTTGCCTCCAGAAAACTCTCCTGGGGCTGTACAAATCATCGTTTCCCAGTAGGTATAAAGCCCACTTTTGTCTCACCCACTGCCGAAGTTCGACCGGGCACAGGCCTAGCCACAAAAATAAATCGAGCAGTTACATCGACTCCAATCCCTCTACAACCAACTCTACTTGCTCAGGCCCACAAAGTGGGCCTTGAACACCCTGTTACTATTTGTAACCTGTATATTTCTCCCAATGAACTTTTTTCATACGCACTACTCGGTAACCTCGTTGGTCAACTTTCCGCGCCCTGCCTTCTTCTAGGTGATCTTAACGCTTAACACCCCCTCTGGGGAGAGACACAGCGGATGGACGTGGAGGATACGTCGAAACATTCTTTCTAACTTCCGATATTGCACTCCCTTATACTGGAGAACCGACGCACTTTCACACCCAGACAGCCTCGTTATAGGCTATTGACTGTACTGCATGGACTGTTTAATCCTTCTTACAATAGCCCATGTCTTAGCAGAGTGCTCCCCAATCTTCTCCCCAGACCTTGCCTGGCAAGTGCTGGTAGAGCCCTTCGGAAGCGACCACTTCCCCATCACCATCACTACTCTCCACCCTGAAGATACTTCCACCACTCGCCGATACATAATGCATAAAGCCAACTGGCAATTGTTCACCGCTTAAACAACAACACCCTTCCCACCTCAGGATATATCCTGTCACGAGATGGTAGAAAAGTTTAATTATGTCCTCCTTCACGCTGCAGACCGTAGCATCCCTATAACCAAGAGAACCCCGCGTAAAATTAGGATACCTTGGTGGAATGATCTTTGCCAAATAGCAAAACGGTAACGAAAGCGTGCATTCAATCGATACCAGAGCTGAAGCAGATGAGATTACGCTCTAGGCGAGAAACTACTTTCTATCTCGAATAGGATCTTGGAAGAGTTTCATGTCGTCCATTAATATGAACACACTCATGTCTGAAGTCTGGTCCCGCATACGAGAAATGACGGGAAAGTACTGCTCTCATCTTCCCCCAACTCTAAGGGTGGGTGGACTGACCTGCAGGAAGTGTCTGAACTCTACAACACACTACTCTCCAATAACTTAGATTTTGAGTATATCTTGACTTTGCCTTACACACAACGTATTGCGGAACGAAATGATCTGAATTTCTCCACAAACCATCCTGTACCTTGCAATGGACCAATCCCTGTACGCGATATATATGGTGCAATTCGCGCTTTCAACCCCTCTGCTCCCAATGAGGATCTAATTTCCTACGAGAAGCTCCGCCGCCTACATCTCTCTGCACTCTCATGCTTAGCTATGTCTTATTTGCAATACAGTCTGGTCTACCCACTCTTATCCCGATCGGTGGAGGGAAGTAGTGGTTCTGTATTTCCCAAAACCTGGTAAACCTACTCACGAACTGTCCAGTTACCGCCCTATAGTCCTCAACTTGTGTGCAGCGAAGGTAAAGAAGAGTGTGAATGCCTGACTTATCCGGCGCCTAGAAGCAATCTCACTCTTCTCCTATTACCATTAAAAGACCCAGCAATTAAAAGCTCTGCGCACAATAAATGGAACATGGAGTGGACGCACCTACACCCTATGTCTTATTAAGCAGCCGATCTCGATGGGCTGAGATAATTCTATGCCGATTGAGAACTGGACATAGTAGACTAACACACAGACGCCTAATGGAGGCGTCGACACCGCCATACTGCTTGTACTGTTTAATCCTTTATACCATAGCCCATGTCTTGGCAGAGTGCCCAACCTGGACGGAATGTCGACACACCCACTTTCCCAGGAGCCGGTTTCTGGACCTTTCTAATACACCCTGTCTTATGTTTACTGAGTTCCCTCAGACGCAATTCAGTGCGGAGCTGCTTCTCGGTTACCTTCGAGAAACCAGACTCTTAAATGAAATCTGATCTGCAGTGGGCTTCCATCCCAGAAGACCACTGTTTCTTTCCTTATTTTGAGTAGTACAGTTTTGTGACCATCGTCACAGACGATGACTTGATGCAGCACTGGCTGATGATTTGACTTTCGGTGCCAAATGGACATTGACTCCAGTGCACTAAGAAACCTTGGCACTCTAATCTACTGTCTGAAATATGACTTCTTGGTATGAATTAATTTAATGAGCCATTTTAGTGAAAAATTGTGAATGAATGAATTTGACGCGGCTCTGATTTGCTTTCTCGCCCAAGGCGCCTCCTTGAGAAACGGAATTGACGTGGGTGAAGGAGGGCCCGGCAATTATAACGCGGCGGGTTTAAACAAGTGAAAGCTAACAAGCCCTGCTACTGACGCTGACCTCAGATCCCACTTCTGATCGAACCCTCAAGCATTAAAGAGATGAGGTTTGGTATGTGTGTGAGTGCATGAGAAGTGTGAGGTGCGTCATGCCCTCATTCAACTTCTTTTTGAGAGATTCGACCTTGCGTCCTTATCTGCGTATTATTCAACTGACCACCACTTACAATGTGCTTTAGGCGGACCGAGAGAATAATGGAAGCCCTGTTGCATGGATATAATTCTTGCTTATGATCGCAATGGTATCGATCCTCTTCTTCAACAGCAGCCTCGGGTGCGATGAAGAGAGTCAGCTGCTTCAGTTACCGGAAGAGAAGCAGTCTTCTGTTACTGACATCGGTAAGTGCTGTACTAGGTCTGATAGGCTGTCATGACAACGACCACTTTCTCATTTGATTCAGATACCTTTCGCTAGATTTGATAGAGTGATGAGGCTTCCTAGCACGCTGGAGTCGGTGCCCTTCTGACTTCGAACGTAATGCAACTAGTGTTGCGTCAATCTATAGACAATTTTAGATTAGACTGATTGGATTCACTACTGCGTGAAGTAAGTTTCCTTTACGCTACGGATGTCAAAAGGTATGCACGGGTGCCAGAGCAGGTACAAAACTCCTAAGATGCTGAGATCATAGGATCCCAGTACAACGTGGGTAGTTGTCGCTGCTCAACCCCAGCCTCTCCTGCGATGGATAGACTAGACAGAAAACGGGGATCCCAAGCATGAGATTACCACTCAGTGGTGTGAATCTCACGTATGGCAGCTGGAAAATGGAAGGAAGTACAAAAAGGGTCTTGATGAAATGTTGCATGAAAGAAATAATGCAACATACCCGTTATCATCCACCCGAAAGGAAAAAAATTCAGGACCGGTGTGAAACGACTGTCAAGGGGGTGTTGATTCAGGACCGGTGGGTGACAACTGTCAAGTGGGAGTTAATTCAGGACCGGTGTGTAACGACTGTCGAGTGGGAGTTAATTCAGGACCGGTGTGTAACGACTGTCAAGTGGGAGTTAATTCAGGACCGATGTGTAACGACCGTGAAGTGGGAGTTAGAGATAAGTTGAGGAAATTTTAGGCAAATAGAAGCCAAGTGAATTCAGGATAGGGAAGTACAGGAGAGATAGTGACGTGAGAAGAAGAGGGAAGTTTGACGGACTCCCCCCCCCCCTCCGGTTGAATCGTAACTCCGTGCGACCCGTGAACTTTAACAGATGCCTTGGGGGGCCTTTACCATACACAATTTCTTCGGCGGGTTTCTCACCTTGGTTTCTCACCTTGGTTGCCCCAAGACCACCCCACACCCCAGCAAGGCCAGAGTGCAGAGCATGACAGGAGGCACAAATGCC
>SDVV010022694.1:0-12894 GCA_016164225.1 Gammarus roeselii | reverse complement strand
CCACGTTTGACAATGTTGAGAATCGTAATACCAGTAACATCTTAGGATACGGTTATAGACACACAGCTAACACGTTCACAGTTAATATATAGGAAAAACAAACTAGAGCGGAATTCTAACAGGGCGACATCCTAACAGATTTGCCCACCCAGTGCGGAAAGGCGTTTTCAAATTAGAATTATAATTATGCAGTGACAATAGCAGTTCCATTCGAGATGTTCGAAATCAGTATCCCCATACCCTTAATAACATTGATAAAGTACAAACAAGTAATATGAGCACAGCTGAAATAAACATAAACTAAGTTAAGATAGAAATCAAACTAATAGAACACAATGGTAGTAGGAGAAGCGCATTGAGAGGCCGACACCACTATTTACCTGTTCACTCACTGAACATCAATGATGAAAACAGTCTAGCACTGTCGTAGGGGCTATACAAAGGTGGCGTACGCCGAGTTTCTTAACTTGCGTGGACACCACAAGAAGGAGCGGGATGGTGTCCCCAAGGGCGCCTACCAGGTGTTGGTAAGGGTATCAACAGGAAAGGGGAGCGAGGAACGGAAGCGGCAACCCTCGTGCCCAAGAGGCAATTACCCGAAACTTGGGAGTGGGACGGAACAGGGGATGTGGGAAGAAAGGATGGGTGGAAGAGAGGAAAACCAGAATAGAACACGAAAGCAAAATGCAGCCCACTGTTTCATTCGGGACGTTTGGCGCTCATAAAACAAATATATGAAATGAACAGCAACAATAAAACAAACAAATACATCAACCAACGGCAGAAGTTAGTCTGAACATAAAAACCTGATGAAAATATTTCAAAGTAGTCAGTATTTTATTCGAACAACCAAAAAAATATCCTAAATTTGCAAAGGTAGTAAAATAAACCAGTTCACGGTTTCACCATCTCAAAGGACGCTTATTGAACGGACGATTGCAGCCTGAAGCAATGCTCGAATGTTGGAATGATGTGACCCCATTGGGCAGATTGTGTGACCCCATGGGGCACATGAACACACACAGAGGTTAGAACACGCAAAAAAATATTTTTCCAGTTCCTGGAACTGAAAGAGTGCCGAACGCAAGATGTGGGTTCATTTACCCCATGAGGCAGATGAACCTACACAGAGGTTGCAGAACGCAAAAAAATTATTCTCTTAGTTCTTGGAACTGAAACAGTGCCGAAGGAAAGATGGGAATGTTATCCTGGAATATTACGTTAAATGTGGGCTTACACTCCATAAGGACAGTAATAGTCACCGCTCGAGGTTACCATACCAACTAGGGTTGCTAAGGCAACTAGTTGCGGTGCAAAGGCTGCGGTGTATACAGACAAAATACATGGTGGGCACAAGTGAAACGGGTCAGTCTTCCTTGATAATAGTGGCCGCAGAGAGCTGAACTTATTCCCCCAGACTCCCAGGATCGCGCACCCTCAGCAGGGAGTGTTCTTTTCCAGTGCTATTGCAGGGCTAATGTGACGAACAGGTCGGGCCATAACACAATCAGCGACGGGCTGCAGAGGCTGCCAACAGTGCTATTGCAGGGCTAATGTGACGAGCAGGTCGGGCCATAACACAATCAGCGACGGGCTGCAGAGGCTGCCAACAGTGCTATTACATGGCTAATGTGACGAGCAGGTCGGCCATAACACAATCAGCGACGGGCTGCAAAGGATGCCAACAGTGCTACTACATGGCTAATGTGACGAGCAGGTCGGGCCATAACACAATCAGCGACGGGCTGCAAAGGCTGCCAACAGTGCTATTACAGGGCTTATGTGACGAGCAAGTTGGGCCATAACACAATCAGCGACAGGCTGCAGAGGCTGCCAACAGTGCTATCACAAGGCTAATGTGACGTGCAGGTCGGCCATAACACAATCAGCGACGGGCTGCAGAGGCTGCCAAGGCAACCAACGGCAATGAGGTTAGAGAGCGGTATGGACGAGGACACTGGTGAACACATACGGTGTACTGGTTATGCTGCCAACAGAGAAGAGTAATAAATTTTTGAGGGTCGCACACGCATTAGCACGTGAACGCGAGATCCAGACAAAAAAATAACTTTCAGTCTTACGTAAAACCAAATACATTACTCGATATAATTGTAATCTGAATTCAATGCGCATTTTAGAATTAAAAAATAGTAAAACACCGGGATACCACGTGGCATCTCGTGAATAAACGTTTTGATATTTTGTTTATACTGGGGCTGTGGCAGAAATTCGGGGCCTTTTCAAACCCTTTTTGCAGCGTAAGAGTACGTCGATGCCTTCAATGCCCGCTCCAGCCCCAGTACCCCGTGACTGCAGTACTCGCAGTGCCCGGTCTCTGTATAGTAGCACAGCTATAGAAGCACACATACAAGAAGGAACAGCGCAAGGACACGTATGTCTTCAAGTATTGTGACTCGAATATTTCTTCTTCCGAACAACAAGAAGATGGTGTTGCAGGGCCGTACACAACATCAGGGAGAAGAAGGACGTAGTGCATGCGAAAGCAAGAGAGCGCCTACATCACTGGCCCGCTGTAGAGGACGTCAACTCAACATCGGTTATCCCACTGTTGGTCCGATGACATACGTGAACCTAACATTGATGCCATCAAAATCAGACAGACAGATGTTGAGTAAGTCATTTCAACCTTAATCCATACGATATTGAGCAAAAAGCGTGATGTTAACCCAACTTTGGTCCAGACGATCTTGGACCAATGCAGGGGATGCAAACCAATATTGACTCGCTGTAGACGACATGAACCCAACAATGTCGCTTTCAATATTGGATCGATGTGTTGGACGCGGACCCAACAGAGCCCCGATATAAGAAACACAAGTCAACATTTGCCCAACACCCAAGCATTCTCTCCACTCAGAGGTAGTAATGGAATTACTATTGTAATAAAAGCTCCGCACATTCAAAGGGACGGGAGGAGTGAATAGGACGAGAGGAACTTGGGAGGGAGAGAAGCTGGACTGGATGAGTGACTGGATAGGAAGAGTGACTGGAAAGGAAGAGTTACTGGATAGGAAGAGTAACAGGACTGAAAGAGGCCAGTTACTCTGGACAGCTCCTGTCAAGAGCAACATGGTGATTGGAACTGTAAATGGACAAGAACTAGACTAGAAGAGAGACTGGACTGTAGGAGTACCTGGGGTGGAAGAATAACTAGACTGGATAAGTAACTAGACAGCAGGAGTAACTGGACTGGAAGAGCAACTGGACTGAGAAGTAACTATAAACTGGAGGAGTAATTATAAACTGGATTAGTAACTATAAACCAGAGGAATAACTATAAACTGGGGGAGCAAATGGACTGGAAGAGGAAATGGACTGGAAGTATAAATAGACTGGAAGTTTAAAATTGAGTGAGGAGTAACTATAAACTGAAGGAAGAAATGGACTGAAGAACGAATGGACTGGAAGAGGACGTGGACTGGAAGAGGAAATGGACTGGAAGAGGAAATGGACTGGAAGAGGAAATGGACTGGAAGAGGAAATGGACTGGAAGCGGAAATGGACTGAAAGCGGAAATGGACTGAAAGAGGAAATGGACTGGAAGAGGAAATGGACTGGAAAAGAAAATGGACTGGAAAAGAAAATGGACTAGAAGAGGAAATGGACTGAAAGAGGAAACTGACTGGAAGAGGAAATGGACGGGAAGAGGAAATGGACGGGAAGAGGAAATGGACGGGAAGAGGAAATGGACGGGAAGAGAAAATGGACTACAAGTACGCAGTAACACGGGTACGTCGTGACAGCTTGTCTACGGAAAAGCTCTCACAAGGATTCCTCGCAAGTGATTCTAACTAAAGTAATATCATTCATATATTCTGAAGCTCTTCACTTGTTAAACCCTCGTGCTTGGCGCAGAACCAAAACGAGCAAAGAGCTGGCACCAGTAGAGGGCAACAAGCTGGATCCGCGCACTCTGATCAGCGACTGCAAGGCAACCCCTGTGGGGTGAGCAGCGGCAGGTTAATGATTGCATGGAGAGTACCGCTGGATTTGTGATCTCCCAGCACCTACACAATATCTAGAAGCTCTTGGTGAGCATCATCCTTGACTGGTGAGCACGTGAGAACGTCGCTTGCGACCTAAGACTACCTTTGATGGACACTGTCTTCCGGGTGATTGGAACATTAAAGGCAATGGGATAAGGCTTTGTAGAGAGGTAAAAGCTTAGGCCGGTAAACTATCTGGATGAGGTGATGAAGCGACATGCCATCAACTTGATACCGAGCAAACCAGTATGGTTGGAAGGTGAACCAGTATGGTTGGAAGGTTCCTTCCCTTTAAAGGGCGTCTCATGACCAGACAGAATAATCAAGCAAAAATTATCGTTTATGATCTACATAAATGTAACCTCGTTTTAACTTTCCATTAGTGGTGAGAGCTGTATATTTTTTGCCACGTTTTGTTTCGGATAAATTCCATAATGAGGACAATTGTGACGTCATAAGCTGGCTTCATATTCAGAAGCTGGGCTCGAATTGGGAAGGATAAACTCAAAACTGCTGGCCATTTGCTCGTCAGCTGCCTTTGTTTCCATTTGAAAACCGATTCATTGGATGCCAGACGCTATTTCTTAGGCAATTAACGGAGAGGGAATGTTTTGTCGTCGGACGTTTACAGAATGCCAAATTTGAGCAATCCAAATTGAAACAAGGTTCTTTAAAATGTGACAATTACTGTAAAAAACTTGTACATGGACGCCATAGGAACATTTTTTCCGCTGAGACACTGGCTCTTCAAGTATCTTCTCAATTCTTAAGTATGACCTCATTCAAATAGCTGATTGATGTCAGTCTAATGCCTTTTATTGTGGCGGGGAGATTGGGCGCCTCCCCCCTCTGTGTCTGCCTAACTTAGCCACCCCCCTAACTAGAGGGAAACGGCTGTATGTCTATACATACATACACCAAGGACATAATATTGACACCGTTGCTCGTGACAGCTTGAGATTGTGATGCTCCACCTAACAAAACTGTCCCTCTTAATTCATTAGCAAATAAACCCACCTGCCGACATGTTAAACTATTCCTAATCACGAGGCAAATTCCTGTGCACTTATTTGGCCGAGGCGTCACATACAATGTCTGTATCGCCCCAGCATTCTGCCCCACAAATACTTTCCGTAAACAATATACGAGCCTTTTATCGTGTTATGCCGCTCTAAGAACCCAAGTGAGTATCCTCTCAGGAAGCTGGAGATAGTATAGGAGTGCCGCAAACATGGGCGTGAAGGAGCAATAGATCCAAATTTAAAGCGCTAGCCTACACCTCAATGTGTCCAGGCTGTGCCAAGTTTCTTCCCTTGCATCTTATTCTCGACAAACTTGTTGCGATCCGACCTCTCGAATTATGCTTACCAAATTACATCAGCTCCTCCCTTCAGGGTTGGCTGATACCAGCTAATTTGCTTTCAGTACATCCAGGCTGGGCTGATCATACTGCATATTTCTATTTTGAAGTATTACTCAAATGATTTTTTCAGTCCACCCCAGGCCTGCTACCAGACTAACTGATTCAGAAAAAAATCACTAATTCAAATCAAAGTGTATAATTTATTCAATTTTGGATTAAAACTAGCTACAAAAAATATGAAACATGTCATACCTAACAATATAATGGAAAATACTGTCTAATTTGATTGATTCAATAATATATTTGTGACCTAATTAATAGTAAAATATTCATTTTCAGTTTTGAACATGCAAATATTTAATTAAACATTATTTGAGCACGCAATCATATAATTCAAACTTGTGCAATTACATATTGAAATAATTTGGTTAAAAAAAGCAGTCCTGCTCCCCCTCCAGCAAGCACAGCCCTCCTTGTAAATAGATCTTATGTGATAGTTGGATGAGGTCCCATTCTTCCCAGCCGTTGCGTTGAACACATAATCAGCAGTCACCCCTTCCACCTTGCTATCACCGTCCCAGCCATCACCAGTCCTACTCAGCCATCACCTGTTCTACTCAGTCATCAACTGTTCTACTCAGCCATCACCTGTTCTACTCAGTCATCAACTGTTCTACTCAGACATCAACTGTTCTACTCAGTCATCAACTGTTCTACTCAGTCATCAACTGTTCTACTCAGTCATCAACTGTTCTACTCAATCATCAACTGTTCTACTCAACCATCAACTGTTCTACTCAACCATCAACTGTTCTACTCAGTCATCAACTGTTCTACTCAGTCATCAACTGTTCTACTCAGTTATCACCTGTTCTACCCAGTCATCACCTGTTCTACCCAGTCGTTATAAGTTCTGGCTATGCAGCCATCACCTGTTCTACTCAGCCATCACTTTGTTCTACTCAGCCACCAACTGTTCTACTCAGCCATCAACTGTTCTACTCAGCCATCCACTGTTCAACTCAGCTATCAGCTGTTCTACTCAGCCATCCACTGTTCTACTCAGCCATCCACTGTTCTACTCAGTCATCAACTGTTCCACTCAGTTATCACCTGTTCTACCCAGCCATCACCTGTTCTACCCAGTCGTTATAAGTCCTAGCTATGCCGCCATCCCCTGTTCTACTCAACCATCAACTTGTTCTACTCAGCCATCACCTGTTCTACTCAGCCATCACTGGTTCTACCCAGTCGTTACAAGTCCTACCCATGCAGCCATCACCTGTTCTACTCAGCCATCACCTGTTCTACTCAGCCATCACTTGTTCTACCCAGTCGTTACAAGTCTTACCCATGCAGTCATCACCTGTTCTACCCAGCTGTCACCCGTCTTACTCAACCATCACCTGTTCTACCCAGCTGTCACCCGTCCTACTCAACCATCACCTGCTCTACCCAGCTGTCACTCGTCCTACTCAGCATCACCTGTTCTACCCAGCCGTCCACCGTCCTGCTCAGCCATCACCTGTTTTGCCCAGCCGTCACCCATCCTACCCATGCAACCAACATCCCTTCTACAAATCATGCTGCAACCGTTGAACCATACCTGGTCCTCCAAAGAGAGGCATCTTCAGTATCCTCTTGAGGGAGTTCGACCTCCTGAGCCTCTTGTCGTGGGCCGACTGCGAGGATCCGGCGTTGCACTGCTGCTGGTGCATCATAGAGTGGTTGAGGGCCCGCTTCAGTAAAAGGGGACTTCCCTCGCGACTCAAGCATGGGCTGCTGCTGCCGCTACTACCGCCACCACCCATCATGGATGAGTGAAAGATGTTGGGAGAGCTGTAACGGTTGGTGAGACAGGACGCCGGGTGACTCCCCCCGTACCGGGACAAACCGGGGGCATTGGTGCTCCCACCTCCTCCGGAAGAGGATGATGGGGAGCCCCCTCCCTCACCTCCTGCATTATTACGACTATCCATCACCTCCAGCATCGCGGCCGATGGCGCGTGGCCAACATTGGCAACAGGTCGCGTTGGGTTCGACGGTGACGCAGGTCTCTAGCCCATCTCAGAGAGGGCAGAAGGAGGAAGGAAGGCGCAGGCTTTCACAACGAGCCCGCTACAGTATGCTCATCAGACGCTAGACAAACTATCCCTTCATCAAAGAGCGGGGAGTGTTCAAGCGACAGCAGCTTCAGTCAAGCACGGTTACGGGGAGAGAGAAGGTGTACAGTTCACGATCAATTTTAAAACGACCTTCGAACTTACAGTTCGGCGCTCAGCAAGCCATCACCGCCAGGGGTGAGGTCCAAACAAGCCATCCCCTCCAGGGGTGAGGTCTATCGTGATTACCGAACTACGTCGGGACCCTTTCACCTCTAAATACAAGTCGTCCCACAGGAGAACGTTAACAGGCTACACTCAAGAGTTCACACCACCGTTGATGAACAGCAGCGCAAACCTTCCAACACCGCTTAATGAAGCAACACACGCTCATCAACACATTTGACTCTTAGACAGTAACACTTTACTCAACAGTCTATCGGATAAGAAATAGTTGATAACAATTCACAGTGTTCACCTCTTTTTTAATACAATAACTGCTGTAGCTGAATATAGTTATATGGATATATATTTTTTTCAATAGACTAAATACTACATATAAACACCAAATAAATTCAATCTCAAACACAACTAGCGTATACTCTTCTGAAAGAGGAAAAAAATTGACATTTTAGATTTTTTTTCAATCAAGGGCACATAACTCGTGAATATCGTCGAACCGACAGAGCCTTTGGGCACCCTTTAGTATAGCAAACCTAACTAAAGTATCGAAGTGTGTAAGCTGCTGAAATAGTCATACCAGCACCTTTTTGATTTTGGTTCATCCTTCTTCAGAGTGAGGTAGGTTAAGAACTGAAAACCATTTCTGTCAGGTCAAAAGTATGTCAAATACCAAACACGGTTTCAATCACTACCACTCATTATACAGTCCACCTTAACTGTGTGTTTTTTGTAGCGCCGCTGTTCCGTGGCGGACACTCACTGACATGGCAGCGTTAGTTTGCATCAACACACGTCCCAACCGTCGCTGTCACCATCTATACGAGGAAATTGTCCCAACCCTTTAAATATTGCAGTAGTGACACCCATTTACAAAGATAGTGATATAACTTACTGTAAATTATCGACCCTTCTAAGTCTTGGCCTTGTATGCCAAAATGTGAAAAAGTAGTTCACAAAGAACAATTCCGTCACATGAATGTAAAGAGTGTTCAGTATGAAACGGTGCCAATAAAAATACTCCTCAAGCTATGATACATCACGTGCAGTACCTTCATCATAACAGCCTTCAACTAGATTGGAATATCTCTTTCTTGACTTCCGTACAGGCTTTGACTGGGGTGGTGATTTAGTGGTATTATTTAAACTAAAGTATTAAGGAATACGAGCCATTGCTACTGATCGCTTCACTTCATATCTGTCCGACCGCAAGCAATATGTCCTCGTGAACGCAACACATTTTCTATGATCGCTAGTAGTGATAATGTGGTGCATCAAGGTTTTATTGCAGCGTCACAGCTTTTCTTCACTTTCATGAACGCTACAGCGCATCGTCCTTTTTCAAATGTACAGGAGCGAAAGAAAATTAGTTCATGCGTAGTCTGTAACCGAATAAACGAATTAGACTTTTCCCACGTGGAATTTAACTTGATAGGAAAATTACTCAAGGTATTATGTCTTAACAATCCTTCTTAATGGATAATATCAATTAAATTTCCAACGAGTGAAAAATATTGAGCGAAAAATTATTATTGAAAATTTCACTGAATCTTCGATCATAAACGAATTTTCTTTCGCTACTGTACACTGTTTGCTGGTGGTAGTACCGCATTTACTTGCATCCCTTCAAACACCATAAACGTTTGCTGGTGTGAGTACCTCATTTACTTGCATCCCTTCAAACACCATAAACGTTTGCTGGATGTAATACCGTATTTACTTGCATCCCTTCAAACACCATAAACGTTTGCAGGTGGTAGTACCTCATTTACTTGCGTCCCTTCAAACACCACGAACGTTTGCTGGTGGTAGTACCGCATTTACTTGCAACCTTTCAAACACCATAAACGTTTTCTGGTGTTAGTATCTCATTTACTTGCATCCCTTCAAACACAATAAACGTTTGCTGGTGGAAGTACTTCATTTACTTGCATTCCTTCACACACAATAAACGCTTGCTGGTGGAAGACCTCAGTTACTTGCATCCCTTCAAACACCATAAACGTTTGCTGGTGTTAGTATCTCATTTACTTGCATCCCTTCAAACACAATAAAAGTTTGCTGGTAGTAGTACTTCATTTACTTGCATCCCTTCAAACACAATAAACGTTTGCTGGTGTTAACACCTCATTCACTTGCATCCTTTCAAACACAATAAACGTTTGCTGGTTTTAGTACCTCATTTACTTGCATTCCTTCAAACACCATAAACGAACTAACTGACTCAATGAACAAGGAACGCAATCATGTAAATAAATTGCTAACTGCAAACCAAATCTGGATTACTGAAAAAAATACTTTTGATAAATATTTGAAAGGCTAGAATTCACGGGATTGACGACGCTGAACTCCTAGGGGTAAATTTTGATACAAACCTATCATTCAAAATCACAACGACAGCATATCATATATCACATATGCACCCTGTATAAATCAAATAAATTCCTCTCTCTCAATCTCTCAGCTATAAATAATCGCCCATTCAATTCTCATACTAATGATAATTTGAAAACCATGAACATCCAGAAACTGGAAAATCCATGTAACTTTCAAATTGCCCTCCACGCATTCAAGATTTTTTTACTGCAACCATGATCAAGATCTATTTGTTTGTTTGTATTTGTTTTCATGTTCCACCGGAGTCCCAACGCGAAGTTAATGCAGACTCCCCCGTAGGACGGTCGAAAAGTGGTGAAGTAGGTGCAGCGTAGATCAAGAGTAGATTAAACTTAGATTCGGAGCAGTTTAAATGCAGTCAAAGTGGGTTTAAACACAGTTGGAGTTGGTCTAACAAAGTAACAAATCAAGATCTATTAAATTCAATTTGAAAATTCTCTGATGCACACAATGATTAAACAAAAATGCGAATAGCCTTGTAAAGTTGTAATACCCCGTTATAATAGATGATCCAAAACCAAAAATAGTAGGCATTTCAGTAGGAACTTGCTAACCCCTGTTTACCGAATACCTAAATATCCCAGCTATCGGTGCCGCCTTCCACAGTCCTGTCTTCGCCGTTGCTCCCCCTCTCACCGCCCCCACCGCCCTCGCGACGATAATTAGCCTAATGAGTGAGCGAGTTGCAAGGAACTCGTTTGTCATGTGCACAGCGTGCGCCCTCAGCAAGTGGGGCGAGAGAACGTCGCTCACACCAGCCACGCCTAGACAACATGGTGTGCCCAGCCAGCAGTGAACACGACAGATATACTATCGGTTACAAAGATACAGACCTTATTTAGAATTTCGCGTTTTGTTTACGGCATCACTACACCGAGATTGTATGTTTTAGGGTATGGATTTGCAAATTTGCATTTCCTTCAGGCGTTTGGCTGTAAACGTACAACCATAAAAACTTACCTAACTACACACAATTTGATTTAAATTGAGTTTATATCTAACGCGAAATTAAAATAAGGCCCTTTCTTTGTACCCGATAGTACACATGTACCATCAACTGATGTGGGACCATCTTCCAAAACTAATGAATAGAAATTCCAATGTAGAAAAAAAAAAAATGCTTTTTGTTGTGCTTTCAATGTGCAGAAAAATGTTGAAAGAAAATATTCAACAAACCATAGTTTCAATCTACTCCATCAGTTCCATCACATACAGTATATTCGCAACATAATGTTGATGGCCTCAGAACGGTAGCTCCTCGCCAACCGTCGTCATCATCACAAATTCATCGCTCTCATCAAGCATGTGTCCGGGGCTACCCACACCATGCAGCAACTCAGGCCACTGTCTTGCCTGGTCGATCATAAGTTGAGTTCAAGGGTGAATACCAAGACAACAGAGGCGTGACGCTGATATAAAAGATCTCAGTCTCTGCCAATGGCGTTCCCATACCACACCACGCAAAATGGAACCAGTTCGAACTATTACCCTATAAGTTGGTAGCTGCCAGGTAAGTTCACGCAATGATACCTCAAATACTCAGAGCGAGAAATAGCACAGGCTCATTTTATACGTCCCCTTAAGAACAAAAGATAAATTACCGCCGGGACACCAGACATGCGCACGACATTGTAACTGTGCCCCTAGCTGCAGTGTGGCATATCATGAACCAAGCATTCCCTTGCATTCCACGTGTCGCCTCAATTGCCGCTTAAGAAATGGCACCACAAAAAGCGCAACACCTCACTATATAATAAAATCTAAGCCCCTACAGCAGTCTGCTCTGCATCATCTAGCCTGCGCTGTTTAGCCTAAGCAGGCAGTGAGTCAGCGCTGAGGGCTTATTTTATGTGAGGTATGAGACGAGAAAGCGGAGCACTGCTAAGCTCTTCAGGATAATGACTGCCAAGGAGAGCAGTTCCTCATTGAAAAACTGGCACGCTAATTACGCTGCACTGCGGGATGGCAGCGGCCTGCAGATGGAGAGTGGTCATAAAGTGCATGCCTAAACACTAGGCAACATATCCTCGGCCGTGCATTTACTAGGTGCTGGTCAACGTGCTTCAGTAAACGTTTTTCACTTTCATCTATTTAAATAAGAATTAAAATGTCTCAATACATGCATCAACCCCGGCCTCGTGGCAATGACAATCCCACACCTACATAAAAGGGAAGTAGCTTGAGCGATTTATGAGCTGGAAGGAGGGCAAATGAAAACGCCGTCGATACCAGTTTAATCGAATGATGTGACTAACTGCCAATGAATTACACGAAAAAATGCTGACGCGGAAACGAACTGATTTCTTATAGACGCGTTTAATAGGAGCTCTAAAACAGCACAGGCGAAGAGAACAGAGGACACCAGTCAAATTAAGAGAAATGTGTTATGAGGACAGATACCAGATAGGCATCAAGTAGATTTAACGATGGAAAAAACAAATAAATTTAACGACACATTTTCATCATCAATAAGGCTGACGATAAAAGATGGAAACCGACGATATTGTCAGACGAAAGGTCTGACAATACGTACGAGTGCGCAAATCCTGTGGAAATTGAGGAAAATTAGAACAACAAATAAGGGAGAAACAAAGACTGCACTGACCGAACGATCACCACCAACTGTCTTTGCGTGGACAAGTTAGCGCACTCGTGGTGGTGGAAATGAAGGCTATGCTGACCGAACGATCACCACCAACTGTCTTTGCGTGGACAAGTTAGCGCACTCGTGGTGGTGGAAATGAAGGCTATGCTGACCGAACGATCACCACCAACTGTCTTTGCGTGGACAAGTTAGCGCACTCGTGGTGGTGGAAATGAAGGCTATGCTGACCGAACGATCACC
>SDVV010022693.1:0-12894 GCA_016164225.1 Gammarus roeselii | reverse complement strand
ATGTAATAACCGACCAATTACGCTTGAAAAATAGTGCTACATGGAAGATGCAAACACCTAATATATGCTAAAACTCCACTAACTGCATGAGATAAGAATTCAAAATTCGGAAAACAATACAAATTCAACATATATCAATCGATCATTACTAACTATACATAACACAATATAACATACAATAAATCCATATCGTTCAGATGCTCTCGCTACTGGGTATCCAACCGATACTCGCTGAACAAAAAAAATCGAGACAAGACTACCCGAAAATTCTACATACGCTTGATAACGAAACATTTGGAACATGGTAACACCGATGTATCTGCTTCAAAACTGAATATTGCGTTATGAAGTATACAGAAAATCGTAACGAAGCTGCTGCATCAATCCAAACACAAACATCAACTCGCCAACCACCAGACTATTAAACCATACTATTCCTATAGATATTATATACATATGAAGTAAACGACCAGAAAAATACACAGAACATTGCCTAAATTAAATATCAGGCTGGTACCAAACAGGGCCGATTGCACACTAAGGCTGCAAATCAACATACCTATACCTATACCTATATAAACAAACAAACACACAAAATATCCCATTCCAACTGCTAAGAAAAACCAACCTCCGGATGAGGCAATACCCTAACTTGATATGAATACAAACATAAATGTACAGAAAAATATATTGAAATATTAATCCAAACAAATATATAACGAAACATACACTCAAAACATAGAAATAATGACAAATCAGTCATGGAAAGACGATTCAAATAACAGCTAAGAGCTAACTCACCTAATTTTACAAAACATATCCATGCGTTTTAACGTTCAATACTGCATGCAAATTATTTTGTAACTGTTTGATTTGTTATCAATAAAAAATATCTTATAAATGTATATTATTATTACCCCTAAACATTCAGAGGACTAGCATTTAAAATGCCTATATGCAACATGACATGCAATGGAATTGCCATACAGTATGTCCAGCATTGAAATGCAAATACCTATATGTATATGTAAACGTTCTAGTTATATAACCTATTAACATACCTTAAGAATAATCCGAATGCTGTAAGCCCGTCCGTCCGTCCGAATGAGTCACCCGTTAGCCGCCTGCCTGACTCCGGATGTCCGTGAAAATATGGGGCGCAAACTCCCTAGACTAAAAGTTACTCTATTTATCTTTATCTCATTCCTCCGCATCCGCGTTTAGACGATATATACACTACTTGAAGCCCTGAGTCATACACACACGGGATCGCATTTCTTGAATGTCTGCATGCGCGCGCATGACAGTAACTGCTGCCGCAGTCTGGCCTGTTCTATTTCAATTTCAATCCGCGGTAATTGACGGACCTCATAATAAATTGCAAATGCCGTCGCCACAAAATCCGATTAAAGTGATATTGGATGGGGTGGTTGTAATTGAAAGAGACTAATATAGGTATGGGATGTGGTTATTGGAGTTATTAAAAAATGGTTGCCGTTATTGAATGCTATCGTTAGTGTTTCCAAGGAAGTTGTTATTACTGGAAGATGTCATTTGATTTTGGGAGGTAAGTCGCTCCGATTGGATCAAGTTGATGCTGAGGCTTTTGCTCGTATATACGCTGATGGAATAATTTCATGTTGCTATTGTCAAACGTGCGAAACACGGTACACTTAATTGGAAAATCCTGAAGATACTGGATGTAAGTTGGAGTTTGGAGAAAGTTGTAAAATCTTATTATAAAGTATTTTACGAGGTTGTTGATGTAATTGACAAAGCTTTTTGTTTATGCATGAGACTGCTGTTGTTATCGGACATTTTTGTGTTGGCAAGAGACTGCCGGTGTTAATGCAAATGATGTTCGCTCATAAGGGAAAATCATTGCTCAGAAAAGAAGAGGTTATTTCTCTAATTGGAAGTTCTTGCTACTGTTGTTCAATGAAGTTGGTGCTTCTATTGGACGAGGTCGTTGCTGTTATTATACATTGACAAAATTTGTTTGTGTGTATTGGCTTTAGGTGTTGTTTATATGAAAGGGTTCTTTGTTGTTACATGAGAAGTTGTTGGTGAATCAAAACTTTGGACACAATAAATGATTATCACTCAATGATGTCGCATCGTATCATGGAGCGAATACTTAGATGCATTTGGAAAACTGCTAACATTCTAACAATAAAAGGTATAAGAACGTGTAGTAACTTTTTGAATTCAAACACTCACACTGAAATTAATGTGAATTGATCGTAATGAAAACTATAAAAATGGGCACAATTCCACAATGCAAACTTGCAGTTAATTTTTTGTACTCTTCCAAATCAGTTACAACGTCATGAAATAGTTTGAACAAAACTTATCAATATGTAAGTTAGAGATGGGAAATATATGTAAGGCTTCATTAATACGTCATTATATTGATATCGTTATTATATATTTTCCTCGGATGTCTTTGGTAGGATGACTCATCCTAGTGGAATATTATCCACTCTCACCCTGGAATCACATTCAGAACACGTATTATTGCCAGCACTTCCCTAGAATCGTAGGAGGACGCGTCCCCCATCCCAGCCTTATGCTGCCATTAGCACTAGCGCTAACGGCGACAGAAGGCTGGGAGGGGGGACGCTCTCTAACTGACTGAAGAGCAAACATGTATGCTCAGCCCCCCTTCCATCCGCTTCATGTCGCTGCCAATGCAGAACGGCAATAAAAGACGATGCTCAGTCACCCTTCCACCCGCTTCCTGTCGCATGGCAGCAATGAAGTATGCTCAGTCCCCCATCCACGCGCTTCCTATCGCTGCCAATGCAGAACGGCAATAAAGGATGGTGCTCAGTCATTCTTCCACCCACTTCCTGTCGCTGCCAACGCATGGCAGCAACGAAGCATGATCAGTCCCCCTTCCACGCGCTTCCTGTTACTGCTAATGCAGGGCAGCACTGAAGGATGCTCAGTCCCCCTTCCAGCATTGAAAATGCAGGGCAGCAATGAAGGATGCTCAGTCCCCCTTCAACCCGCTTCCTGTCGCTTGAAGCTCAGGGCACTATCAAGGATGCCCGGTCACTCCTACTCCTAGTTTGATGGAGGACTTTTCAACTCTCACTCCACTCCTTCTTCTTCCGCTGCCATCGTCAGTAAAGCGGTGCAGGTCTTCTCCCCTACTCTCCCTTTCCCCCATGCCGGTCAATGCTGGCGCCTGTTGCTCCGCTGTCGTGACGATCGCATTTCCGCCTCCACAAGTTGCTCACAGATGATCCAATTCTCAGCTTGAGATATTTTTGTGACATGTGTCGGTAATGGAGCTTTACAAAAACGTTTGAAATGGTTTTTGCATCTTGCGGTGAAGTGGAGGTTGAGCTTTTACAGATACACTGGGGATCGTTGTCGGGAGGAGTTGGAAGTGCACTCGGGACATCAGGCATCAAATTGTTAGGCGCACGGGGTCCTTCTTGTAAGTCTTGCTTTTGCTCGATTTTCACTGTATTTATGTTGGGTTTTGGTTATAATATTATGTTAAAGTTGCGGTCTTACGCCGACATATTCGATTTGTACCTTATGCTCCACAATAAAACTTGTCGTATATATAAATAGGTCACTTCAAATGGGGGTTCGTTCTTATGAATATCTTCGTGGTTAACTTTTTAAGTCGTATAAGGCACCACAGCATTAAAAAAATTAGAGCATGACGCATCTGCTGATAGTTAAATCTTTAGTGAATAATTCATCTTTCAATAATACAAAATGATATTTTCACCTACATTTGTAAATAACGCATGGGAGTGAGTATTCGTCCCCCGGCCTCCAGCATTCAATGTTTGCCGTTTGCCAAGTTTGACGATGTAAAAAGGAGAGCAAATTGTTCTACACCGATTGTTAGGTGTTTGTTGCCGCCGCCTGCGAGCCTGGCGATGTTTAGATTTAGTGCACTCTTCACTGAGACGCAAGCAGCGTCCCGGAAAACAGTCTTCCAACTTGTCTCATAAATGACAAGTATACGAGTGTAAATGAAACGCACTTTGTTGAATTGTTCATCTCTATAGTGACTATCATTGGTTTTTAGCTGCAATGGCTATTTAATTGAAAACAATCTCATTTGGTGCTTATGCATAAATAATAACTAATGCAGAATCACATTCCGTGAGTTTAGCAAAATTATATATAGACCAATGTCAAGCTATATATGTAAATGTTCTTCTTGAAAGCATCTCGCGTATGATTCAAGCACTATTTCCAAATTGAATAGTTCAGGACCATTTATGGAATACAAGTGGAACACTTTTTATGTGTTATTGATCACAGCGGGTTTATTTCTGGATTGGCATCTGTTTTCCGAGCCTGGGATCGTAAGGTGCTAGTGTACTCTTCTGTGCCGTGGACTGTGTTTGTTGCACGCCGTCTGCTGAGTCCTGCTCCGTCCTGGACCACAGATTGTGTCTTGCTTTCACATTAGGATGCAACTCCTATGCAGAGAGCGTCACAATTAAGCTTATTAAGATTAAGACGAGGAGTCTTTCAAACGTCTGCCGCGAACAATGAATTGCTAACGTAGAACAAGCAGCAACCACACACCACGACGCTTTGAGGCATGATGATATGACGTTGCATGCGGTAGTGGACCGGCATTAGATGTTCCTTCTCTCTCCCGCGCCCTCCCACGATACGCTGCTTACAATATATGCTAGTAATTGCAACACAAATAAATTGATATAGTTTTCATCATTTTAACTTCAAGAATATTCGGAAACGAGAGAGAACAATGTAGGAAAAGATTCGTGCTTTTTTTTTTGGCATGGTAAATTGGGGTAAGAAGTGGGAGGACTCTCCTGGCGTTGGAAAGACTTACAAGACTTCCATTACCCGCGGCCAGTGCAAACAATAACCATCGAACAAATAAACAAGATACGGAAAAATGCTTTGCATGGCAATTTTGAACACTGCTACAACTAATATTGCTTTGTGGGACATTCGTCCTACACTTAACATTCCTCCTCGATTCTGAGCGTCTCCTCGAAAACTTTAACTGACTTTATCTCATCCACCAGTCATTAGATATATTATCGATGCCCACTAAGGGGACTCACATACTCTGTTCAGTGTGTCACATGCGTCGTATTGTGGCCACCTCAGTAACTGTTATGGAACTGTTTTATTTGGGCATTCAATTTGGTGCAGTGGGGTCGATGCACCATTTGATGATAACATGATACAAATACTATCCACAATGTATACCACCATCGAAAAAAAAAATAACCTTATAATCAATTGTTTTTTAAATTGTGAATTTAGTGAATTACCGCAATTTAAGTGATTTCCCTAATGAAAGAGAAAGGAGTTTTAAACAACTGTTACGGTATTCAATAGTAATTTTCTTCATTGCTTTTGACGACATTTCACCCGCAACAGTTTAGGTTTTCTGTGGCCTGGTTTAGAAGCGCTGAGGCTGCACCCTTTTCAAGAGTGTTAAAATGATCTTAGAATTTTGCTCTCACTTTCATTCGATGTTTGTTCTTTGAGGTAACATCAGTTGATCAAAAATATAATATCAAAATTAGAGCGTCGATCGAACGAAACCTTTTGAAATCATTCAATAGAGATCAACCACCTATGATCAGGATTGCCCTTTTCATTAAATTTCTAATTGTGACTGCACTTCACTAATGTTTTCAGTCTCATTCAACCACCTTTCATCCATCAGTCCGTAGTCATGCTTCCTTCTTTGTGAGTCTCTATCGGGTTGAAAAACATTCTGTCGTTAGTTCACAATTCATTCATGATCAATAGTTGATTGTTTTTCAATTTCAAGTCATACACAAACCCAGCAATTCTGCATTTTGTTTTCCTCGAAGCTTCCTTGGCTCTAATGTCACTCCTAATCACAGTACATCAACCTGTACATGAACCCACTCACATAATATACCTCCCTTCTTCACTCTCTGGTCTCCCCTCTAACTACATGTCTCCTCTCAGTTCCCCAACTCTCCCAATCAACCCAGCCGCCGTTGAATTAATTTAGGTAGTAGGATACTTCAAATTAAATAAATAAAAGGGGAACCGCAGCTGCTTCCTTAATCGAGGAGTGAGTCACGGTCTAATAATTAACGTTAACTGGTGTCAGCGACCTACATGGCTTTTTCACCGTTTTGCCACTAGTGAACTATGGTATAAGGATCAATACAGAATTGTCACCGAATGAAGACTCGCAGTGGTATCAGAACTTATTTATGTGAGAGCGAGCACGGGACCTCTGACTGGTACAAGGAAACTGTGAGTAGTGTAAAGGGGTCTCAACGATCATTTTGTCCGGTCTACGGCAGTATGCCCATGACATTTCAGCTGCGCGAAAACGGTCGGCGCGAAGGTGGGTGGAGTCACTGATAAGGCAGGCGGTCGACGCTAAGTGGTGGAATGGGGCGGGTGACTTTCGGTCCATGCTCTAGAATATATATTGGGAGGTTTGATGTTATGAACAATTTCATTTATGTGAACTATTAATGTTTATTGTATTTATACATGTTTTTTCTTCTTTAGATGGTTGTATTGGGTTTTCGCATGGTTACTAACTGTTGTTCATTATATATAATTATTCGTTTATCGTAAGAATATTGTTACAACCAATTTTGGGAGGGGTAGGGTGTAGGCATCCCCTAGACAAAAAGTTGAATGCGCTTTAGTAAATTTGAAGAATATGCTCTTACCTGTTATTTGAATTGTTTACATCATTTCCATGGCATCGTTGCTATTTCTGAGTGTTTATATCATTATATATTTATGTCTGGTTTAAAGACTCTATATATTTTTCCTGTACATATATGTTTGTATTCTTATCTAGTTGAGGTATAATTGACGCATTCATAGTTGGTTGGTGGGTTTTTAGCGGTTGGATGCTTGGTAAAACCCTGTTGGTTGGATTTGGGGTAACATTCTGTGTTTTTCATTTATTTATTTTATATGCATATAATATCTACAGGAATAGTATGGTACAATAGTTTTGTAGTTGACGGGTTGATGTATATGCGTTTTAGGATGCAGTAGCTTCGTTAAGAGAATCTGTCTATCATATAACGCATTATCCAATTTTGAACCTGATATATCGGTGTTGCCATGTAACCGCATGTAGCAAATCAAGCGTAGAAGGACTGTTCGGGCAGTCATATCTCGAATATTCTTTTGTACAGCGAGTATCGGTTGGATGCCCTATGGCGAGAGTAGCTGAACATGGATTTTTTGTAAGTTATTATATTGTGTTATGTATACATACTAATGATCGGTTGATATAGGGTGAATTTTTATTGTTTTCTGAATTATGAATAGTTTTCTCATACAGTTATAGAATTTTTTAGGATATTTTAGGTTTGCGTCTTCCATGTTAAACAATATTTCAGGCATAATTGTTCGGCTATTGCATCGTTTAGTATTTTTATATATATTTATATGACAATCTGTTACGATTAAGCCGTGGGGACTTAAGTTAAAGAATAATTATTGTAACCCTGTTTTGGACTGAGTTGGAGAAAAATTTCATCAGATTTGTATATACTATAGCGTGTTCGTGTAAAAGTATTCCACAATATTTCTATATTTTCATCTATGTAAATCAGTCATATGTCATGACAACTTATTCACGCTTGTTGTTTGGCTGGTTACATGCTATTTTTTCCTCGTATGTCATGGTTTTTTAATGTATGTTTTGGGTATGGAAGATGATCTTCTTGCTTTATTATAACTCGAGCGTTTAGTATATTTCATTCAGTATTGGATGTCCTCTGTACAGTTTCCATCTTCGATGCAAGGTATTGGGTATTTATACAATTATAGGAATATTAATATATATTATGTTTGTATCTGCAACGTAGAACATTATTTCAGGTATTATTTAGTTACATGTTGTGTATTTTTAGGGTTTTATATATCTTCTTACGTCCTGTTACAATGTTTGACGTGGATATTATATAGAAGATTCGATTCGTTACAAACTTGGTCTTGTTGTTAGCTTATTGTATGATTATTGTAGGACCATACTTCAATGTTTAGGAGGAGTTAGAGGACTCCCATAGGCAAAAGCTCGTTGTGTATATGTCTATTTGTATATGTAAACCAATACTATGATGGATACCCTCGTATATTACGTTTTCAATGTTTATTAGGGCAGAGTAGAGAATTATGTAATTATTTTATTATTGTTGAATGATTCTTCCTACTGAAATCATAGGAATATATGCTCACTAGGTGTATATCCGTACTACATCTTTTTGAATTTTTCGTCATTAAACCCTAGCAAGTGTGTAGTTTAACGTTTTAGAAGACGATTTACTGGATGAATGGGTCCTGGTGTAGAGGCGGTTTACACTCTTTGGTGGTCATTTGAAGTTCATATATGTTCAACGTAAATTAGTAAGTTCTCGTGTATATCGGTCTTAAGTTCCACGGGTTTATTAGAGAGGCTATGCGACAAGGTGCTGATCGTTGTAATGGTTCACATAGGTCGTCAGTGAACAAATGCCCAGACTTTTTATGGTCACACTCTGTGTGACTTATGTCAGGCCCATTCTCGAATACTGTACCTGTGTATAGATTCTAGGTTATGACCAGGATGTGACTTTGCCCGACGTTGTTCAGAGATGATGGACTAAACAGATGCATGGTATGTCTGAGGTATTGTACCATGACTGGGTGTTTCCTCTAAATTTGTTATATAACAGTGGTAGATTGCTGAGAAGTGACCTAGTGAAGCATTGCAAAGTTCGTTTATATGACACAGTAGGCTTTAGTTTCGTCCTTCTCGCAGCATAGCATCAGTTAGGTCTAGGAATTTGCTATTGATTTGAACGGATGATGAAGTATTTTTACTTTATTATGCATGAACTTAGTGTTTCTTTTAAATGTCAGATATTTTCGGTATGGCTTTTATGTTAGTATACGATTCTTCATGAACTAGATCACGTATGATATTGGTGTAGGTTATATCATGTGGGGTGTGGTAGATTACGCCGTATATCATAATTATTCCGTTCCCGTGAGTCCACAAATATATTGCTTCTTCTTCTTGAACCCTAATTATTCAAAACTTATCCAATTCAAAGTCATTCTGATTTTAATCTTTGATAAATTGTTTCATACGATCCAGATTTCCTTTTGTTCTAAGTTACAACTTGTTTTCTACTACCTCAGCTTTTTTACAGTCATGATGATGATTTTCCACTTAGGCCATATAAATTTTGAGGTTTTCTTTCATTTTTCCCTTGAACTTTGTTCCATACGACTGTTACGTGTCGACATTAGTTACTCAAAGCCGACTTCCCTTTTCCTTCATCCATATATGAATGACATCTTCCACTCTTTTGATGCTTGTTTTACCCATTTTGAGATAACTGGTATTTTCAACACTAGTCAATA
Source organism: Gammarus roeselii (assembly GCA_016164225.1). Lineage (NCBI taxonomy): Eukaryota > Metazoa > Arthropoda > Malacostraca > Amphipoda > Gammaridae > Gammarus > Gammarus roeselii. The sequence goes on along the minus strand of SDVV010022693.1, from coordinate 3,504 downwards.
TGTTCGATCCGACTCATATCGTCTGCGAAGATTTTTTCTTATAAGACACGTGAACATTCATTGTTGTTTATTTGAAGACGAGCCGTCCTGCTCCAATTATACAGCTAGCTAATAAAAGTTGATTACATGTGTTTTTTCGCAAAACATTAGGCCTAACATTGCTCGCCTAGGTTATCAACTGTGTATGTATGTGTATAGGGCTGTGTACGTATGTGCATGTGTATGTTCTAGCGTATGTACGTGTTACATGAGGTTAAAAAAATGTATTACAAAAATTTAAAGTTCAAAATTAAAAAAAAAAAAAAGGTTTCGAGGGATAACATCTTACTTAAGTAGCCAAGTTATCACTTCAATAGACCGACTCGGCTCTGTTACCCCTCGAAAATATGATATTGATCGAAATTTTGAATTTTTAAATTTTTGCGATAAGTTTTTCCCAACTCACGTATCACGTACATACGCTTGAACATACACATGCACATACGTACACAGCCCTCTACACATACATACATACACAGTTGAGGACCCAGGCGAGCGATGTTAGGCCTAATGTTTTGCGAAAAACATGTAATCAACTTTTATTAGCTAGCTGCACACTGAGATTGGAATCAGTTTCATGTTGAGTGTAAGTGGAGCATGACGGCTCGTCTTCAAATAAACAACAATGAATGTTCACGTGGCTAAAATTAGTTAACGTGTCTTGGAAGAAGAAATTCCCGAAGCTGACATAAGTCGGATCAAACAAATATTGACTGGTGTTGAAAATACCAATTATCTCAGAGTGGGTTAAACAATAATTTGAAGAGTGGGAGATATCATTCATATATGGATGAAGGAAAAAGGAAGTCGGCTTTGTGTAACTAATGTCGATGCGTTACAGTCGTCAGTAACAAAGTTCAAGGGGAATAAGAAAGCAAATCTTGAAATTTATATTATCCAAGTGGAAAATCATCATCATGACTGTAATAAAGCTGAGGTAATGGAAAACAAATTGTACCTATGAACAAAAGAAAATCTGGATCGTATGCAACGATTTCTCAATGATGAAGATCAAAATGACTTTGAATTGAAGAAGTTTCGAATAAATAAGGTTTAAAAAGAAGAAGCAACTCATGTGTGAACTCACGGGAACGGAACAGCCTTTGGTATTCGCATCAAAGATATGATTGAGTTTATGAAGGATTTCGAGAAGAAACTGAAATATAGTGATATTGGGTATAGTTGGATGTACGAACCATGCTGTTCCAAATAAAAAAAACAAGGTGGATGGTATTGTTGATGCCAGCATGGTCTGTAAATAATACCACTTAAAAAAAAAACATGGAAATCCTTTAATTATTGTTTACATTATCCTAAACTCAAAGGTTAAGCAATGAATTGCAATAAAATACATCAAGTCAGTTAGTCAGAGGTACCATCGAATTGACGAAATCAATAGGAGAATATGTTCCAATGTATGAAACGGAGATTAAAATGTCGCACATCACAAATTTGAACATTGCCATAAGCCTAACTAGGAGGGTGAATGATCTAGATGTGATATAGATTGGTAGAATATAAATCAGAGTCCGATCAGATCTTGCTCAGACAAATTTGTGGTTCTGTTGTGGAAGAATGGGGTAACGGAGGTCTGTAATCTGTGCAAAAAATAAATAAAATTGAATAAACATAAGTCCAACAGTAATGTGTGACGACAACTGATACGAAGTCATTGTCAAGAATGTAAAAATTGAAGGAAATAGAAGGCAAATCAGAGGTGCAAGTTGTCAAAGGATGTAGTGACAGGAGCTATTGAAGTAAATTAGGGTAACCTAGTGCAAGACCATATTTTCGATAGTATGAAACTGGAAACCAATATGAATTACTTGTAACATTCAACCCATCTAAGTTTAAAAAATGAGGGTCTCTCAGTCAACTAATATGGGTCGAGGGTGACAACAAAATAAATAACTTATATTTTATAGAAGTATTTAATATCGTGTGAAGGGCTTTCTATGTTTATATCAATGACTGAATACCATACATATGGTTCGGTTAGGTTTTTGATGGGTGTGAATAACATGTAAAAGTGATGTAGAATTGTGTGGAAAGAAATTAAGAATCATATGAAAAAAGCAACAACAATCAAACAAACAATGTAATTTACATATAGAGGAAAAACTGCATTACATAGAAGAAAAACTGCAAAGGATAGATCAAAATATAGAGTCAAGTGGAGAGATTTGTTATGCATAAATCCTAACTAAACACTGAGAAAATCATATGTAAGCATGAAAAGTCGATCAATACTACATAATACTTAGTTATAATAGGTTAGGTTAGGTTAGGATAATTAGTTCTTTTAACCTAACAGGACATGAAGCTGATCCACATTATTTATCTTGTAACAAAATCAAGGGCCTTAATTCTAATGGAAATCACAGATCAAGGGTCAAATGCTACTGATGTTAACCGAGCCTGTATATGTGTACAACTGTGTGTATATACCTACATTGTGCTGGCACATGTGACGGCACAGGTGCTGCCATTGCCTTGTATATGCCTGCATGGTGCCGGTACAGTACGGCACAGGTGCCGTCATCGACCCTGTACATGCGTACATGGTGTGATATTGGAAAAAGCTACGTAAAATAAAACTATGTGGAGTGATTTGAAACGGATAACGAATAAATCCCATCACAGATCAGAAGTAAAATGGTACAGATGATGAACGAGTCTGTATATTAGTGCAAATGTGTGTATGTGTCTACATGGTGCCGCCATCAACCCTGTATATATGCATTGTGCTGGCACATGTTTCGCCAACGACCCTACATATATGCATTGTGCCGGAACATGTGCCGGAACAATGTCGATAACGACCCGGCTTATATGCATTGTGCCAGCCCATGTGCCGGCACAGTGCCGCCAACGACCCCGTACATGTCTATGTAGTGTGATAGCAAAACAAATATGTAACATAGAACCATGTGGAGTGATTTGATATGTACGTCGCACAAAAATAATGACTAAATATCATACATAACTATCAAACTTGAATGAAAATATATAATTATTGGTCAAGTTGGTTTGGTTGCCTAGGGATTAAAGCATCTGGCAGTGTATGGCACCCCATTTTGCGTTCATTGATGTTTGATCTATGTTGTCGTACATTTATGTATATTTCGCTGATTATGTACGTTGGACATATCCTAGTTCCTGTTGAATGAGAACCTTACATCACAGAATTATGGTAAAATGTTAGAGTAAATTTATTCAATATACGTTATAATATACGAAAAATAATACGAGCAATAAATCCAACATTACAGCAAAAAATCATATTCTAACAGTGAAACCATGCATAAAACTTGCTAACGCTTTATCACCCATAACAATCACTGAAATGTGCGACAAGCTTACAAAATCGTTTTTAACCCTGCGGTCTTCTAGCGAGCGATCACCTAACATTACTTGAAACTAATCGATATTACTGGACTTGTAACAAGCAAAGTGAAATGTTTA
>SDVV010022692.1:0-12894 GCA_016164225.1 Gammarus roeselii | reverse complement strand
ACATAAATTCCCTACATATTCGTCGGAATACATAATTACTGACCAGGTTAGATTAGCGTAGATTGCATACATTAGTGTCGGCACCGGCAATTATATGCATACATCAGTGCGTACATGTGTACGTTTTTGCCTGTATCGGTCTTTATATGCGACTATTAGTGCGTACATGTATACATTATTGCCCGGATCGGACATTATATGCGTACATAGTGCGTACATGTATACATTATCGCCTGGATCGGACATTATATGAGTACATTAGTGCGTATATGTGTACATTATTGCCTGATTCGGTCATTATATGCCAAAATCAGCGAGTACATGTGTACATTTTTGCCTGGATCGGTCATTATATGCGTACGTTAGTATGTACATGGGTGTAAATGGGGCCGGCACCGGCAATATATGCGTACATTAGTGCGTACCTGAGTACGTTTTCACCTGGATCAGCCATTTTATGCGTACATTAGTGCATACAAGGGTGTAAATGGTGCCGGCACCGGGATATATGCGTACAGTGCGCGTACAAGTGTAATTTTTTTGTCATTATATGCGTACATTAGTGTCTACATGGGTGTAAATGGTGCCGGTACCGGCACCGGGACATTATATGCGTACATTATTGCGTACATGTGTATATTAGTTCCGGGATAAGTCTTTATATGCGTACATTAGTGCGTACATGTATGCATGTTTTGGTTAGAAATCAAACTCAGATTTGTTCAGAAACAGTTAACAGTATGCTTTTGTTGTAGAAGGATGTTACCAAGCCTGATATGGCAGCATTAATACATGTAGGAATTGACGGGGATCTGTGTTATTTGCAGTGCGGAAATAAAATTAAATAAGTCAGGTTCAAGGTGGCGTCAGAATCGACGCCATCATCTTGAATATGATAATCTCAAACATAAATGAGCAAATAAAATGTCTATAGATGCAAGTGGTGCGTTGATGGATCATGTGGATTCGGACCTGGGTTTCCAAATAATGAGGAAGAAAATGATCAACGGGGTGAGAACGGTGAAGAAAATGAGTTACCTACAGCAACGGGAAGCAGATCGGATTCGCTTGAGGCCCGATCCGGTGTGAGGCATGGAGATACATTCAATCACGGTACGAATAAAGATTGGGTGCAGATGGGCGAATCGAATTGTGGGAATAAAACTGAAACTTCAGACGATATTGAATGAAATTAAAATATGGAAATTACAGAAAATTTGAGTAAAGTATGTGACACATTAAGTGAAATGGAACCCAGTGTCACGGATATAGAATAATGTAACAGAAAAACAAAGAAGATGTCATGTGAAAAAATGTCTGGAAAAGTTTAAAAGAGTCGTATTATCAATGGGATAAAAAAACGGTATCGCAAGCAAAAAGTGTAAAATGGTACCAAAAAATCAAATGTATATTTAACTTTGTTTCAAAATTGTTGGAAATGAAACATGACGAGAGGAAAAACATGTCACAAACGATTGAGTGGTAGGAGAATTGTGTAAATTTTTGATATATGTGCTAATATATTGAATGGGGATGTTACCATCAGCAAGAAATATGATGAAATGATTCGATGTCATGACAATTTAATTAAAAAATTGGGTTCAAGCAAATTTTCGCCCAAATCTAAAAACAATGTTTTAGGGACTAGGCCAGGAATTGAAGTGACGAATGAAAAACTACCAAAGGCTTCTAATCATCTAAAATGTATACTAAATCAATGCGTCACTAAGAGGAAAAATCGAGAAGTCAATAGACCGGACGAATACGCAATAGATGTGTTGAAAACACGAACTGTGTGCAGGGAGAAACAATCATTTTTTGAATATACCGAGTACCCCAATGCGAAACCAAAGTGGATTAATGAGCGAGATATATAAATATGAGCTATAGTACATTGCCTATTTATATAGAATTTGAACGTGTAAGAAGAAGGGGTAGTCAATCGGTGCCTGTGCTCTAATCGGCATACCAATCTCATCATCTAACATGCCTTGGCACTCATCAGGAACTTGCGCAATATAATTCATGTTATGTATCACGGGGTAATCTCCACTCCGGAAACCAACTATCTCTAAAGAATAATAGCGTTAATATTAACATAACACGGTTTGCGAATGAGCGGGAAAAATTCATCGTGAAATGGTAGGGTATCATTTATACTTTCATCATTGATTCATCGAGTAACTCAATTATCGTATCTAAATCGTTCATATTATCGTTAAATAATACTGAATCATCAAGATTGTCTGCTAGAGCCTGCCCAGTGTGAAGATCAAAAAGACTGTCATCCGCAAGTTGGCGAGACACTTGTAGTGGTGGTACTGGGTCTGGCTGCGCGGGCGCCGAAGGCGTGCACAGGCGACTCGCATGCTCAGCCTCGTGGCTGGCTCCAAGCGGTGCTGGACACTTTGGCAGCACAGCACACTACTCGGGCAGTCTAGACATTGCACCATACTAGTACTCCCCTCCCATGTTTGCAGCTGTACGCGGGAAGATGGTGGTCCCTCACGGACAGATGCTGGTTTCTGATAGAATTTGTTATACAAGTCAACTGATAACGGGGCGAAATCAAATGTCAAGGCGTAAAACAAACAAATATTTTGTATCACTGTATCTAATTAGAATGATTTACACCCAACACAATATCAAATTAGGAAGATTTATTTCTAATGTACTTATTGGTAACCGTTCAAATCGACAGTAATAACGAAAAGATCTTTTAATTCTCTATCAACCGCCGTGTGACTCTATTAAGCTCTGATCAAGTTCATCTGACAAATCGAGTTTCGTTGCGAGTTTTTAGCCTAAGGGGATCACTATCCTCACAACGCTCGGTCAAAAAATGTTCTATAAGAATATACCTGCCTGAAAAAATGTATAATCAATAACAGTGCCAGCACTACGTCACCAAAAAATACACTGCCTTGGATCACTATATGGTCCCCATCACAATACAAATATACAACAAGCTTCTCACAATGGCGCATGACCACGCCCATGCATGGGGCCTCTATTTATCACGTGATTATTATCTTGACTCGTGGGTCATTCATACCTGACTCCTCTTGCTGAGCTCACACCCGTTGGTTCCACCCCAGCCTATCCTTGATGTAGCGTGACTAAAGATAGACTAAAATGATAGACAAGGCTGGGAGAGCGGAGGAGTGCTTTTTCTTGTGGAAACACTCTGCAAATATTAGAAGTCACTATTCCTAACAACATACACGACATAGTATCAATTCAAGTGGTCGGTAAACATAAAATGTCAAATCACCCTCGTCTATCGACCCCCAAAAAGCAAGGTTGCAGATGACATCGACTTTTACAACACCCTCATCGATGTCACAACACAAAACAGTATATTGCTTGGAGACTTCAATATCCCTGACATTGATTGGGTAACCAACGAATGCACTGCCACTGGCCAACGTCTGATTGATTTTGCAGACGATAAGTTCATGACCCAAATAGTGAAGACACCTACATGAGGTAGCAATATTCTTGATCTTCTATTTTGTGCAAGCGACTCTCATGTCACGACCGTCGAAGTGGGCGAACCACCGGGAACCAGCGACCACAACTCTATAAGGTTTTTGATAGATCTCGAGTTCAAAACGTAAACAAACTGCAAAAAAGCCTCCAACTTTAGATTAGCCAATTTTGATGGCTTAAGAGAGTCAATGGCGTCAGCAGATATAACCCTCGGACAAGATGCCAATCAATCGCTTAACAATTTCTTAACTGCACTTTAAAATATCGAATATGAGCATATCCCGCGCAAAAACAGGCGAACAACAGCCAATCAGCCTAAGTACTTTAAAGAGAATTGCAGCGTCTTCAGTCACAAAAAAAAACAAGGCACTCGATAAAACAGAAACATCCACACGACGACATAGCAAAAAATGAATACAAAATCAGCAGAAGAGATCAAAAGAGTGTTCAGAAACGAAAGAAGAAGGATTCTGAAAATGAAATTGCTGCCAATGCCAAAACTAATCCGAAACAATTTTTTAGTTACATTTCGAGTAAGAAAAATTCAAGATCTGTAATTGGTCCTCTCGAGAACGGTGTTGGTGAAATAGAAACGAACGACGCCAAAATGAGTGTCCTATTTAATGAATACTTTTGCTTGGTTTTTACGTCAGAGAATCAGGATAATCCTAATCCTGAGGATATCATTGTGGAAAAACGAATTGAAGCCCTCAGCACAGTGAACTTTTCACCCGCCGCAGTTATTAAATATATAGATAAACTGAAAGTCACACAATCTCCAGGTCCAGACCAAGTTCATCCCAGAATTCTGCAAGAGACTAGAAACGAAATCGCCGAACATTTATCAAACATCTTCACCCAATCTCTCACCAATAGCACCTGCTCCTCTAAATGGAAAGAAGCCAATGTTACCCCAATTTTCAAAAAAGGGGACAAAAAAGTCCCAGCAATTACCCGTCCAATTAATCTCACCTCAGTCATTGGCAAATTGATGGAAAGTTTGATAACGGATAAAATGACAGAATTTTTAGAATCAAACAAACTGATTGGCGACTCTCAGCATAGCTTTAGACACGACCGTTCCTGTTTTACGAACCTGCTACTTTTTTCATGGATATAATATAAATTCACGACACAAAATCTTCAATCGATATAATTTAACTTGACTTTCAAAAAACATTTGACAAAGTCCCCAACAAGCGGCTAGTTAGTAAATTACACAGCAGTAAATTGCACAGCAACTGGATGAACTTATTGACTTAAGGACAGACGGCAGCGAATTGTACTTAACGGACCTTCCTTCCCCTGGGGTAATGTCACAAGCGGCGTACCTCAAGGATTCGTGTTAGGTCCAGTTCTTTTTACAATATTCACCAACGATCTCGATTGCAACATACCTAACATTACGAAGTTTGCAGACGACAAACAAAATAGGAGGGAGAATACAAACTGAACTAGAATGTCAGCAGATCCAACTAGACTTGAACAAAATTGTTGATAGGTCAGAAAAGTGGTAAATGAAATTTAATATAGACAGAGGTCCTCATAACCTCAAACACGAATATTCAATGTCCGGGAAGAAACCCATTCCTGTCACCGAAGAGAGATTTAGGAGTCATCATTAGTAACGACTTGAAAAGCAGCAAGCAATGAACAATGCCGCCAAGAAAGGCAACAAAATGCTAGGTATGATATCCCGCACTATCACGTACAAAATCAAAGACAACGCTCATGTTATTGAACGAATTTGTTTGACCGCATCTCGAGTATTCCGTTCAGTTTTGGTCTCCGTATCTTATAAATTACGTTATTGAATTAGAAAAGGTTCAACGCCGAGCTACCAAACTCATCCCTTCGCTGCGGAATAAATCGTATGAAGACAGGCTACTTGAACTCAATCTCAAGGGTAAAGAAAACTTCGATCGAGCGAGCCTTTTCACTCTAGATGCGAACGGAGTGACTGGGAACAATGGATACAAAATCATTGGAAAACGTTTCTCACTCGACATCACGCGCAATTTCTTCACGTATAGAGTTGTCGAAGAGAGGAACAAACTTCCAGCGGAGGTTGTAAACAGCATTATAATCAAAACTTTCATGTTACGGCTCGATAAGTTCTACATACATCGCCGATAAACAGCTGAACTGTTGCCTTTCTTGATGTTATAACAACAGAAATAGCACATGAAGCTCTCTTAGACGTTCTACTTCAGAACTTGCTGTCTTGCTATCAAAAGGCAATCTTGTTTGGGCCAAAAGCCCTGTTGTTGCCTTCCTACACTTGTAAATAGAGAAAAAGTATGTTATAACAGCGTTTCCCAGAGAGTGCGTTCAAGCGTACCATCAAACACTTTCAGCTCTAGGAATGCGTAATAGCTCTCATCACGAGACAAAATTTCCCTGCAAGGAGTATATTTGTTATAGATACGTGACCGACGGACTCGGAAGATGTGATCAACCTGGAAAAAGAGCAAAACATTACAAGTCTTTTTAATATACCATATTAGTGGTATAAATAATAATAAACACTTGCAGATAATGAACGTGTAAAACACAAAACAACAATCACAGTCCGACCACAGCCTGGTTGCAAGCATGCGGTGAGCAACCTTCTTCTGGTCCGGGCCTTGCTTATCTGGATCTGAGTGCTGAGTAATTATAGCTTTAATAAACCTACCATGTTATTCCAATAAACAATAAATATATATGATATAAATATACACCAATATACGACATCTCCATTCGAGTCGAAAGCTTGGGAGGGGTCCTGAAAGCTGCCGTAGGGACGCGAGTCGTGTCCGGCGCCCTCCGTTCGCCCAAAACCTAATCTAAATACTCTGGTATCACTAATATTTACGCCCAATTATACCATATCTATACTCCGATCTATGCTCCGTCACCTTCACGCCCCAATACGATGCAAATCCCAACATCTGCTCCACTATTTCAAATAAAGCGTGGTAGCGTCTTCATTACCTCGTCTCAAGACAGCGTCAAATGGTCCGATGAACATACAATACCCATTGAGCGATAATAAGTTTATTTTTTGGGTTTGTACCAAGAAGCCATCGCTGGGGAATTACCCAATGAGAAACAGAAGCCACCGAGAACAAAATGCGCATGAATCACATTGACGGATACATGATTGTCAACAGCGAAAGCGATCCCAACAAAATGGGCCATTGGATACTCATATTACAAAATATGAATAAACACTACTTGTTCGATTCGTTTGTGTTTAATCCAATAATCTACGAGGAAATATAGCTATACATTACAAAACTCTTGCAAGAATAGCACTCAGCTTTCTTCGAAGCGTGTCAAGAAACCACCACGGGTCCAGTCAACGATGGAGGCGTAACCTTACATTCTTCTGCATTGCTCAAACGAATTGGAAACGTCAACAAAGCGTAAGGGTCTTGGCATGTGTAAAGAAGCGTCCGGGAGGTCCGAAAGATCACGCCTGACCTATTTGTCTAGAATAATATTATCACAAGCGTAAAGCCCAGTGTAATGTAATTGAGAGTTCAAATTTTATATTCAATCAGATAATTTGGCAAAACAAATGGAAGCAGTGAAACACTGAAAATATTGACCACTGGTCGAGCATTCTGCTCCAGATCCCAACTCAGTGATACCACCCAAGCACCTTACGTGTTATGTGGACGAATGTGTTCTTACGCGATATACATGAATTCCTCTCATAATACTGTATACATATAGGGATGATTTTGCAAAAGGGCAAAGTCGGAATTTGACAATTGCAATAACTTGGAATCATTAATTTCAAAATAATTCTCAAATTGAAGAGCGCACATATACTATGTATTGTTGTGATAATTGCATTGACATCACCGTTACTGTAGAAAGCTCACAGCTAATATTTTAACAGCAGTAGTTATGTCACGAAAATGCGGCGCGTCTCCTGTCACCAAAACGCGGCGCGTCCCTTATCACCGAAACGCGGATTTTTGGTGGGCGAGGGGAGGGGTTTTGGCGGTGTTGGGTGCCAGTGTATTGTAGATGAATAGCTTATAATAGTGTATTGTGTATAATAGTGTATTGTGTATAATAGGGTATTGTGTATCAATTGAGTTGTTATAGATGTATATCTTGAGTATAACATAGTTTAAAAAGTGATATAATTAAAAAATACAGTGAAATGATAGCAGCGAAGTAGTGTGTAATGCTAGTTGCGTTAGCGGTTTCATGTAGGCGAAGGTTGCCGAAGTAGCGGTAACGACTTCAAAAATTTGGTACCGCCCGCCTCCTTTGTTTAGGACGCGTTGATATATATTGAAAACATTGTAATGCACGTAAACATAATTTTTATGTTTAGTTGGGCTCGAAATGGATGTTAGATAAATGTATGTAATAGGTTGTTTCCTGATTTGCTTAACAACATATACTTCAAAATTTGTATTTTTCCACTTTTAGTTTTTCATATTTCATATTGCGTTGAGGACGCGGCCACGTTACACAAGCTTTATTTTAATTCACACGTTACACGCCGGCGTTAGTGCAAACGATAAACCCTAACGCCGAAATATGAACAGAAAATGTACTATCCATAAGCTACAGCAGTGCTCACGGAATATGCCGATGGCACTGCTTCTGAATATTTACATTCTATTCTAGCTGCACTTAATGAACATAGCCCATTACAATATCAACACGCCATAAACAAATGAGGGGGGCGATAGAAAATTTGTGAAGTCGTTACCGCTACTTCAGCAACCTTGGCTAGCTAAAACCGATAACGCAACTAGCGATACGCACTTCTCCGCTGCTATAATTTCACTGTATTTTTTAAATATATTTCACAGAAAACTTTTGTTCATTGTTTATCAGTACATTACTACCAAAAAAAATCATGCAAACAAAAACATTTACTCAAACTCTCCTCTGTCTTATTGATGATCTTGAGGCTGCCCCTTATGAAGATCAGCTGCTCGAAGTTGTAAAAGTCGAGGGCTGACCTCTTAAGCCTCAGGATACCAGATCCAAAGTTGAACAGCCTCTCTACTGACACCGAGGACAAAAGCGACGTGTGCTACTTAACAAACTGCAAGCATAAGACAGCAGCAGCAAAATAACACATTACACCCACAACCCGTCACAAGCGATGGAATGCAACTCCACCTGCCAGCTAATCGGACCTTGTATGTGCGAAGGTGCTTGTGTAGACGGTAGTCAGCCTTGTACAGTTGTCAGATACTGCCTCAAGACATCGTGCGAATGCAACTAAAGGCAACCACATAAATGGTAGTGCCACGTGATCGTTAACAGGTTAATTTAACAGCTGTCGGTAGCGTTTTGTTCTGTCCGCTACCTGGATCTTTGCTTTTTTTGCTTATAGTACCGCTACCGCTAGTCCATACCATTTAGAGTCTACTTTGGTAGTGGGCCGCCCGACATTGATATGTAGCCATATTAATTCATCAAAATGTTTATTACCAATTTTTGAATTTTTTATATGTGCAAATGAAGCATTATCCCGTGCTGTGTGATAATATGACTTTGAACGCCCCAAACATACTGTTTCGGGACTGTGGTGTAACTGCATCACAGGTGTCGGGAGAATGTCAACATAAATTCCCAAATTTATCTTATATAACTAAATTTATCAAAAAAATATTTTAACGTGAGCAATGAGTGACAAATATTTTTTCATTTAAACGGGCAATCAAACCTTCAGTTTCTATATCTATTCTGTGGTGACATCAACCCATAAGCTATTTCTCAAAAAAATTCAATATGGAATGGTGGTTCAAGATGAGTTAAAATATTTTTGTTTCGTTTTGAAGTAGCCTAATGAATAATCGGAAATTGAATTGATACATTTTTTATATTGAATGATGAATTTATTGATGCTGTTGCTATGAATTGGTTAAATCATCTAAAAGAAGTAGTAAACTTGTAGAAAATTAACAAAATCACTCAAATTTGTTTGATCTATTTAGTATTTGGGGTTTAACCATCATCAACGTGTCTCGTTTATAAACGTTTTATGGTGGTGTTCATGGTTTGTTATAAATAACTTATTTGGCTTTGAGTGTTTTTTTCGGCGTTTTGTTATCGCCAATGAAACACCAGCATCGGACGCCCGACTAACTGGGGCGCTTCAAAGGTAGAATAAAGATAACGTCCTGAAGTATCGCCTTACAAACAGGGTGAATGTTCTATTTGAAATAGTCGTGATCTGCTTGGTTTGTTCACTGACCTGTCACAATACTCATACCTGACTAAGATATTCCGCGAAGAATTCAACAACTTTTTGTTCGGTCGCCTTTGTTTACCTTCCAATTTATTGAAGTAGACTTATTGATTATATTTCCTGTGTACAGTGCTATGGAAATTACAATGTTTACCGAAGTAAATATGCATGTTCGAACATTGCTCATCGTTGCATGTGGATTTCTGACAAACGTAACTTAATGAAAAACACCAGCCAATAACGACAAAATACAATGGCCAATTGAGTAGTTGAAACCAATAGTTACTCACTTATGTATGGAATGATTACATCCACTAAAAAAAAAGTTACCTGAACATAAATGACCCTCATATCGCAATGTTATGTTAACCAGCATGTCACTCTTTATGGTAACTTGAACTTAAAGACCCTGCCGTCGCCGCACGATCTGGCGACTTTTCCTCGAACGGCGAAGACATCAAAAGCAGGAATTTCTCTCTCAGGACACAAAGAGTCAGTTTGGGTCTGGAAACATCAGGTAAGGAGGTTTTATTGCCTCCAAATGGACGGTTCCATCAAAAGGTTGTTTATATTGTCCTGCGTCGACCGTCACAACTAAGGAAACAGCCCAGTCGTCGGCCAAACGGCGCTCGGGATAGGAAGACAATCGTCTCTAGTGCATCTTAAACTCTCGCTACAGGGCCACTATTGTATTACAAAAGTGAACGTTCACAGTCACAAGATTCCTCGTAAAGAAATTATTTAACCTTATATTTCTACATGTACGCAAGCGTACACAAAGAGTTTTGTACCTTTCAGATTGTATGCACATAAGACGTACCTCACTCTCTAATGTCAGATTTTTTTTGTGTTGTCAATTTAACCGTTCATTCAACAGAATATTCAGTCATTTACATTCGGGTAGTGACTGAAATGAAACACATTGCACGCACACTAATATTCAACAAATGAGCTCCTTCATCTTCTATTCCCAGGCCATTTATAGATTTATAGTCTTTGTGTCCGCTTCCAATGGTATTTGATGACGTTTTGTCAATTGCAACCAAAACATGGTTGTACAGACACTTTCAGCCCGATAAAAATAACTTAATCGAAACGATTTCAGAGGAAATTATTTCATCATTGGTTAGTTATGTTCAGTGATGAAATTATTTATCAGGTTTTGTGCTAAAGGCTTGTGTCGGTGATGATTCTAGTACTGCGGCTGGCGTCGGTTGGTGCTATGGATAGGTTTACGTCAACCGATGATTAATTTTTCTCAGGCTCTGCACCAACGGCCTCAACTCTCTCTGGTTTCAAAGACGTTTGACGAAGACGGGTTCATGTTTCCGAGCAGCTCCTCATTTTCTTGTTTGGTAGTAAGGTTACCACGATTATCGATGAAACCAATGTTTTCAACCACATTTATTTTGACATTCAAAAATCTCTTGATAAGGTTCCCATTGACTCTAAATGGACTGACTATCGAAAAAAGTGGAGTCGCTTGGCATAACTGGGAACGTGGCGCGGTGGTCCCGAAAATAGCTCACGGACCACGAGAAACTAGTCTGTGTCCGGCAAGGAAAAAGTTCGTGGGCTGTGGTAACAGTGTTCTTTTTGGGCCCTTCTTCTCCATATCCAATATCTCCTTAAATGCAAATAAAAAAATTGCTGACGATACTAAACTCTGCCACTAAGCGGACTTTGAGCATGATCGGATAACTATCCAGGAGGTTCTAATAAACTGGTGGACTGGTCTGATGCAGGGGCAAATGAAGTCTAACATTGAAAAACGCACTGTTTGGCACATTGTATCGTGCAATATAAATTCTGCTCACGTGATGGCAGGCTGGCATATGACTGGAGTCGACCAGCAATGAGTTCTTGGAATATTCAGTGGCAAAGATCTCGAGTGGAAGCTAGGTACAAGAAAAACAATAGAGTTTTTGGCTTCTTGTACATAACGTTCCACTACATTCCCAGGGACATCATTCTTCCATCGTATACTTCACTCCTCAGGCCTCAAACGAAATTTGCAGAACAATTTTGGTCCCCTCACCTAAGATGGAAATTACCACGAGAGAACGTGTTCATCGCCGAGCAACAAAACTTACTCTGGGATTAAGGAATACACATACCAGCAACAACTCGACGAACTTGAGCTGAATCACGTTGGAGAAGAAGACTTAGAGGTCAGGTAATGGAAACGTTCAAATACCTAAATGGGTAATATACTTGAACAAACCCTGGGGGGCCTCTTTGTTCGAGTTTATAACCCAAAGTACAGAAATAATGGACAAAAACTGTAGATAAACCATTTAGAACACCAGTGGCCGAGAGCTTCTTTCCAATCAGGATACCACTAATTGGGAATCATTTACGTTATTACTGTTAACCACATCGTGTAGTAAACACATTTAAAAACCACTTCGACAAACACTGGAAAACTAATCCACCCCCTTACTATGAAAATGAGACTTTAATAGTCTGCCGTCAAGGTGCAACAACCTTTGTTGGAGCTTTCAGCATCCGGCAGCCCATGAACTCATCTAGCAACCCATCTAGGCTGGGCAAGATGTAGCTACTGCGAATTCAATTCTGGGCTACTACTAGTTGTCGCAGCAAGAACGTACTTCACTCATTCGGTATGTGCGGAAAGTGATGGAATAAGATAGGGCTTTGTAGAGTCACTCGGCGCTTGGGATTCAGAAAGAGGCACTCATCAGGCAGCGGTCGGCACTTCGGGATTGTTTTGTATATTTATATTGTTTGTGAAAGATTATAGATAGGAGTAAATAGTCATTTTTGGGCGGGCGGATGGACGGACGAGGGGTCGAGACGAACAGCGGTTGGTGGACTTTGGGGATGTTTTTGTGTTTTGTATATTTATATGTACATTCTATAAAGTAGATGGGAGTATAGGGTCGCGAATACCCGACGTGGTAGGGGTACATGAATGGCCCGACGGGGTATGTAGCCGAGAACGCCAGAACGCAAATCTAACTATGGTGTGCAGTCGAGAACGCAAATGGGTGGGTTTGGGATTGGAATGTTTCAAGTTAAATACATTTAATTTATGTACATATTTTTTTTTCTTATGTCTGTATATATATTGTTTATAAAGGATAGGCCATAATATACTGATGACTGAGGTCGGAAATGCTATGTATATTTATATAGTAGATGGTTTTAATAGGTGTATGAAT
>SDVV010022691.1:0-12894 GCA_016164225.1 Gammarus roeselii | reverse complement strand
TCACTAACCACATATAATCCGCGCTACATTACGACGATATAACCATAAACTGCACATCGTTCACTAACCACCCATAATCCGTTTTACATTACGACGGTATAACTATAAACTACACATCGCTCACTAACCACATATAATAAGCTCTATATTACGACGATATAACCATAAACTGCACATCGTTCACTAACCACATAAAATCCGCTTTACATTACGACGATATAACCATAAATTACACATCGCTCACTAACCACATATAATCCACTTTACATTACGACGATATAACCATAAACTACACATCGCTCACTAACCACATATAATCCGCTTTACATTACGACGATATAACCATAAACTGCACATCGTTCACTAACCACATATAATCCGCTTTACATTACGACGATATAACCATAAACTGCACATCGTTCACTAACCACATATAATCCGCTTTACATTACGACGATAAAACCATAAACTACACATCGCTCACTAACCACATGTAATCCGCTTTACATTACGACGATATAACCATAAACTACACATCGCTCACTAACCACATATAATCCGCTTTACATTACGACGATATAACCATAAACTGCACATCGTTCACTAACCACATATAATCCGCGCTACATTACGACGATATAACCATAAACTGCACATCGTTCACTAACCACATATAATCCGCTATACATTACGACGATATAACCATAAACTGCACATCGTTCACTAACCACATACCACAAAATGCTGACCTTCAACCATACAAACTCCGCCCCAATTATGAGCCTCACCTATTTTATCAACGGTGTACTAGTCTTCATTCATTAAACACAACATATCAGGCAACCCATCAATAATGTAATACCCCCAACTCATAGGCAGGTCGCCAATTGCCAAAGATCACCACACATCATGAATTATCATCACACGCTACCCCAACGCCACCCTTGCATCAATCTATATATACAGCTCCACACACCACCCAAAAACACCGCTCCTATATCCAGTCATCATCACACATGAGTTATACCCACACCACACCTAATCCACCTCACGCTATTCATCAACATCCCACACCACCTATAAACACCGTTCCTATACAGCCAAAAATCTCCCCACGTGATTAATTAAACCCACACACCACCCCATAAACAATACAGCACCACCACCATCCCGCCCCTCCCCATTAACAATACAGCACCACCACCATCTCGCCACACCCATATCGCTTCTCACAATCTCACTTGACCAACAATTTGCATGGATCTTTCAATCGTGGACAATTTGCATAGCGTTTGAGCGGGCAAACTGATATCCGGGGTCAATCAAAGACAACAACTCGCATAATAGAGCGGGCGAGGGCGAGAGTGTGAGGTGGAGATGTTGCGAGGTGAAGAAACAACTTTCATGCGCGCATCCTCAGAAACAGGCGATGATTACTTGGAGTAAAGAATGGTTGGATCGGGGCACTTACAAGCACAAATCGAACAGCATTAGCAATTAGCCAAAGAGAGTGTTTAATCCTTTGCGAAAAATTTAGAGCGTGCATGCAGTGCGTTTAAGTTGGAAGAAAACGATTGGCATGGAACAAATAACTAAACAACGTCTGGAACGATAATCCGTGGAAGGTAGAAATCTCACGAAGATGCTCTATGTTTTGGTGTGATGTCACGGAGGGGGAAACAAGCTTGGAAAATTTATACAAGTTCTGGATCTGAATTCTGAAGTTTAGTGAGCACATTTCCTCTTGTGATGAATCTCGTTCCCGCTGTGAATTTCGTGTTCGGATTAGAAATATATGCATAATAGGATTGTACTTAACGTCAGGCAATTAGAGATATAATAGGATGGTACTCAACGTCAGGCAATTAGAGATATAATAGGATGGTACTCAACGTCAGGCAATTAGAGATATAATAGGATGGTACTCAACGTCAGGTAATTAGAGATATAATAGAATGGTACTCAACGTCAGGTAATTAGAGATATGATAGGATGATACTCAACGTCAGGCAACTAGAGATAATAGGATGGTACTCAACGTCAGGCAATTAGAGATATAAGAGGATGGTACTCAACGTCAGGTAATTAGAGATATAATAGGATGGTACTCAACGTCAGGTAATTAGAGATATGATAGGATGATACTCAACGTCAGTCAACTAGAGATGTATAGGATGGTACTCAACGTTGGGCAATTAGAGATATTAGAGAACGGTACTCAACGTCAGATAATTAGAGATATTACATGATGGTACTCAACGTCAGGCAATTAGAGATATAATAGGATGGTACTCAACGTCATGCAATTAGAGATATAAGAGGATGGTACTCAACGTCAGGCAATTAGAGATATTAGAGGATGGTACTCAACGTCAGGCTATTAGAGATATAAGAGGATGGTACTCAACGTCAGGCAATCAGAGATATGAGAAGATGGTATTCAAAGTCAGGCACGTCGTTTGTATGGTTCAGTGCTTCATCAGGTTAAAGCCTCAATCTTTACTCGCTAGAGAAACGTCGAGTCATGGGCGACATGATAGAAGTGTGGAAGATTATGAAGGGTAAGGAAAGCGTCGACCGAGCAAGCCTTTTCACTCTAGATACAAACGGAGTGACTAGGAACAATGGATACAAAATCGTTGGGAAACGTTTCTCACTCGACATCACGCGCAATTTTTTCACGTATAGAGTTGCCGAAGAATGGAACAAACTTCCAGCGGAGGTTGTAAACAGCAATACAATCGAAACGTTCAAGTCGCGGCTCGATAAGTTCTACATAAATCGCAGATAAATAGCTAAACCGTTCCATTTCCTGTTGTTATAAAGAAATCAGAAATGGCACATGAAGCTCTCTTAGACGTTCTACTTCAAAACTAATTCTCTTGCAACCAAAAGGCAACCTAGTTTGGGCTAATGCCTCTCTTAGACGTTCTACTCCAGAACTAACACTCTTGCTACCAAAAGGCAACCTAGTTTGGGCCAATAGGCCTGTTGTTGTCTTCCTACACTTTTAAACACTTGTAAACACACCGTGATTAATTTTTACACTTCTAGTATTGTCTTGGGTCATAATATTATGCGTCATTGGGTAGCGAAGTTGTTGAGTTTGACCCGCTTTCAAACACCCATGCACGCCCGTTCTCCCCTCTTTAGTCTGGTGTATCCATATAGGAATATAAACACACAAATTTCCTACAAATTATGATAGGTAAGTGCGGTTTAACAAGTGGCAAAGAATGGAAGTTCGACAGTGAATCTACTCACATCTGATGCAGCTAATTGTAACAGCAAGCGGCTGCTCTCCGGTGCCAACAAGACTATCAAATTTGAATTATTTATTATTAAACTAATATCTAATACAGTCCATATAATCTAATCTATATCAAATAATCAAAATATCTGTGGAATGAAGACTGTAGGAAGGAATATTTTATCCTTTATATATCCTTCAATATATCACAGTTTTCATGTATAGCGGTTTGGATGATATACAATTATTTTCATTATAATGCCTAATAATACGCTCTGCCATAAAAGATAATGACCGTAAGGCATATTCATCAAAATAAGAGTATGATTCCCCGTTAGTGCTTATACTAAATTCAGTACATTTTTTCCATGGTTGTTATACTTCGGTGAAAAACAACAAATAAAAAACTAACGGTTATACATCTATTATAAGGGCTTCTGTCAGTGGGTTCTGCCTATACCTCACCCTAACCTTCATCAACTCCAAGCTGGCTACATCACAATCGGGAGCAGATAAAGCAAGATCTTCCTTACCATTCAGAGAACCGTGTGTCTCTCGGCTCCTGGTAAAGCAAAGGACCCGTGGTCTAAGTTATTCTCTCATATAAACGAGCAGACGTTTTTTCCTAAGGTGGAGGGCGGCAAGGGGGTAGGCAGTCACAGATGGGATAATTGTCTGATGTCCCTACCCACAAAGGCCGTGGTGAGGTGCCAATGCCCCGAACTCACAACATGCAGTGCCAAGGGCTGAATTACATCATCCTTGCTTAATTACATCATGACTAAGGAATGATGTACACTTAATTACATCATCCCACTACCAAAATGAATCATTTTGCCGTCAAACGACGCCATGAAAGGTCACCCGCTAGCAATTGAACTTAGATGTAACATTCTTTAGCGGCCGATAATGCGGATACATCATCTCTTAGCAGCAGAGAATTCGAATGCATCGTCCCTTAGTAGCAGCATAGAATACGAATACATCATCCCTTAGCAGCTGAGAATTCGAATGCATCATCCCTTAGCAGCTGAGAATTCGAATACATCATCCTTTGGCAACTAAGTATTCGAATTCATCATCTCTTGGCAACTGAGAATTCGAATAGATCATCCCTTAGCAACTGAGAATTCGAATATATCATCCCTTAGCAGCTGAGAATTTGAATAGATCATCCCTTCATGCAACGACTGTAAACTCGAATACCATATCCCTCCTACAAATGAAAATTCGGATTAATCGTCCCTCCACCCACAGTTAACTCAATCTCAGCATCCCTCCTCTAACTTGAAACTCCATCCACCGCATTAGGAAGATAGATAACCGCAATCGACCTCAAGCGATCAGAGCCATCGGCAGATCCTCAGACAAAGAAGTGCAATGACAATAAAAAAGCCTCCCCGTCAAATTTGCTCGAGCGCGGCACCAGACTGTGTTGGAGCGGACGATATTAATGCCGTAAATCTCATGGTAATTACTAAACGTCGAAGGGAAAACGCGGTACCGACGCTCAAGCAGCGGGGGGTGGGACGAGACAGGCTCGAGAGGAAGGAGTTCTGAGTAGTTGGGGGTGATGGGAAGAACCGCCGAGCTGGTCGAGGTTGAGAATCAAAGCGGGTAGTTTGCTAACAGGAAAGTAATAGGACATGATTAAAAGGCGAATTATAATAACATTTGAAGTGGAGTTATTAGGATGAGGTATTACAAATGTCGAAGGTATGGGTTAAGCTGATCTTGCTGAGTATAGGCCGCTCCAATAAACACCGGCTGAGACTAGGGTTCAATTCACCTGAACGTGGTCTAGAAGGTTTAGTTATTGCAGGGTAGCAAGTTCTTCGCATTAAAGATTACGGATCGGGTTGTCATGGAAACCGCGCATGAGAACGACTAGAAATAAGTTGTTTCAATGCTATAAATATTGTACTTTGAATCGAAGAGACGAACACAACACACCTTATGTTACAACGCACGTTGCGCCACCTTTCTCATGCTGCTCTGAGGTGAGGAGCAGAGCTCTCTGGTCTGGGAAGGGTTTCCAAAGTCCCAAAGCGTCACTTGAGGTGAAGTCGTCTCTGTGGGACCTCAGACACGAGCTGGATAAGTTATGGTTAGTGATAATATTCTAAGGAACACCTCACTAAACAAGGCACTGATTGAGAGATTAGTGAGTTGTGGTGAGTCATCAACAACATGTTGCGGTCGAAACCTGAGCCGCCGTGACAGAGATAAACGTACGAGTACCGCGAGTGTACGACTAGCATGAGTGTACTTAGCGTACAAATAACCTGTTCGTTCGAGCACCTTGACCATGTTGGTATCGTGACCGTGTGAGTACCGTGATCGTGTGAGTGACATGACCATGTAAGTAACATGACCATGAAAGTAACATGACCATACGAGGACCGCGACAGCCCGAGTACCGGGGCAGTGCGAGATCCGCGACTGTACCAGAACCGTGACCGTGCGAGTTCTGAGATCGTGCGAATATCGTGACCGTGCGAGTACTGAGATTGTGCGAATATCGTGACCGTGCGAGTACTGAGATCGTGCGAATATCGTGACCGTGCGAGTACTGAGGTCGTGCGAATACCGTGACCGTGCGAGTACTGAGATCGTGCGAATACCGTGACCGTGCGA
Source organism: Gammarus roeselii (assembly GCA_016164225.1). Lineage (NCBI taxonomy): Eukaryota > Metazoa > Arthropoda > Malacostraca > Amphipoda > Gammaridae > Gammarus > Gammarus roeselii. Next base: position 7,007 of record SDVV010022691.1, on the reverse strand, counting down.
GTACTGAGATCGTGCGAATACCGTGACCGTGCGAGTACTGAGATTGTGCGAATATCGTGACCGTGCGAGTACTGAGATCGTGCGAATACCGTAACCGTGTGAGTACTGAGATCGTGCGAATATCGTGACCGTGCGAGTACTGAGATCGTGCGAATATCGTGACCGTGTGAGTACTGAGATCGTGCGAATATCGTGACCGTGCGAGTACTGAGATCGTGCAATTACCGTGACCGTGTGAGTACTGAGATCGTGCGAATATCGTGACCGTGCGAGTAATGTGTGATTAACACAATATTGAGTATCAGTTTTGGGAAGGCAAAATGTGCCTCCTTGTCTAATGTGTGGGATAATATTAACAGCAACGAAAAAAAGTGCATGAGATGAATAACAACTTGAAGAGCGACGAGAAAAATATCTGTAAGATGATGTTAGAAGTGTAGGTAAGATAGGTTTGACAACCTTTCAACAAGCAGCCCTTCCTCCATGCTTGTTATAGGCATTAAAATATTTATTCTGAGCTGGGCAAGATTTTCAGAAATACTATCTTCAAAATATGAGATAACTTTGTTGACAAATTATCTGCTGGTTGCTATTTAATTTGTGGGCGAAGGAAACCAAATATATCGATTTATTGCAGTTGTTCTTATTCCATCAATATGAGAGCGTCGGACAAAACGGCTATATCAAACTCTGATAAGGGTGAATGATTATACCGTGGCCCTTCCTGGCATTGATGGAACGTTGGGTTCAAAAACACCTGATATCTCATGCTCACGGGCTAGCAGTTGGACAAAAGGCTAGAGGAAGGAAACCATCTAATTCAATTCATGCAGTACGGCAGAGTATTATGACGTGGCCGCATTGTCCGATTCTGAGTGAACCGTCCTATGTACCAGGTTCGGGGTCTCAAAATATTCTCCTACAGGAAAACAATGTGGCTCAAGTTTTGTATTTCTTTTATTCATTGTTCACCGGGTAATAAAGATTATTTCATTTTTAATCGTAATGGGTTGATAAATGAATAGCAAAAGGCCTGAACATTCCAATGCCAAAATGTACCTGTGACCGTTGAGTGAAAAATCCTAAACGATATATCGTCGGAGCTCAAATCTGCTTGACAGATAGTCCGTGCCGAAACCCCATTTTTTTGTGAATCCTTGTGATGGAGTTCGTGGTGGAACTGATGGTGTGATCCCTTCTGCCGGTGTTACCATAGGCTACTGTTGGATATGGGGGAGCACTTCTGTTGAAGCTTATGTTGAAACCAAAGGCAAGGTTGATCTTATTACGCCATCCGTCTTATTGGAACCGCTCATCACTGCAATAGGAAACGTCGAGACGCCCACAGAAGGATGATCAAGAGGCAAAGAGGCCCCTGCCGAGGCCAACAGGATCAGAATCAAGTAATGTCTATTCGGTCTAAGCTATACCGATTCAACACTGGAGAAATTACATAATGAGAAGGCTTCTATGTATGATGATTTGGTCATTTGTAGAAAAACATTTTCTAAATGGACGGTGCCCATTCTAATACACTTTTGGAAAGCACCTGTCAATTCCACTAGCCATTAGCCACTAGTCACTAGTCACTAGCCACTAGCCACTAGCCACTAGTCACTAGCTACTAGCCACTAGCCACTAGCCACTAGCCACTAGCCACTAACCACTAGCCACTAGCCACTAGCCACTAGCCACTAGCCTCTAGCCACTAGCCACTAGCCACTAGCCACTAACCACTAGCCACTAGCCACTAGCCACTAGCCCCTAGTCACTAGCCACTAGCCACTAGCCACTAGCCACTAGCCACCAGCCACTAGCCCCTTGCCACTAGCCCCTAGTCACTAGCCACTAGCCACTAGCTACTAGCCACTAACCACTAGCCACTAGCCACTAGCCACTAGCCACTAGCCACTAGCCACTAGCCACTAGCCACTAGCCACTAGCCACTAGCCACTAGCCACTAGCCACAAGCCACTAGCCACTAGCCACTAGCCACTAGCCACTAGCCACTAGTCACTAGCCACTAGCCACTAGCCACTAGCCACTAGCCACTAGCCACTAGCCACTAGCCACTAGCTACTAGCCACTAGCCACTAGCCACTAGCCACTAGCCACTAGCCACTAGCCACTAGCCACTAGCCACTAGCCACTAGCCACTAGCCACTAGCCACTAGCCACTAGCTACTAGCTATTAGTCACTAGCCACTAGCCGGCAGCTTTGGTCGTCGCTGTGCCTCTGAGCCATTGGTTGCTAAGAGAACTACAACACATGGAGCTGACGCTGTGCCTCTGAGCTATTGGTTGATAAGAGAACTACAACACATGCTGACGCTGTGCCTCTGAGCCTTTAGTTGATAAGGGAACTACAACACATAGAGCTGACGCTGTGCCTCTGAGCCATTGGTTGATAAGAGAACTACAACCCATAGAGCTGACGCTGTGCCTGTGAGCCTTTGGTTGATAAGAGAACTACAACACATAGAGCTGACGCTGTGCCTGTGAGCCATTGGTTTATAAGAGAACTACAACACATAGTGTGCATCTGAGCCATTAGTTGATAAGAGAACTACAACACATAGAGCTGACGCTGTGCTTCTGAGCCTTTGGTTGATACGAACAACAACACATAGAGCTGACGCTGTGCCTCTGAGCCACTGGTTGATAAGAGAGCTACAACACATAGAGCTGACGCTGTGCCTCTCAGCCATTGGTGTTGATAAGAGAACTACAACACATAGAGCTGACAATGTGCCTCTGAGCCATTGGTTGATAACAGAACTACAACACATAGAGCTGACGCTGTGCCTCTGAGTCATTGGTTTATAAGAGAACTACAGCACATAGAGCTGACGCTGTGCCTCTGAGCCATTGGTTGATAAGAGAACTACAACACATGCTGACGCTGTGCCTCTAAGCCATTGGTTGATAAGAGAACCACAACACATAGAGCTGACGCTGTGCCTCTGAGCCATCGGTTGATAAGAGAACTACAACACATAGAGCTGACGCTGTGCCTCTGAGCCATTGGTTGATAAGAGAACTACAACACATAGAGCTGACGCTGTGCCTCTGAGCCATCGGTTGATAAGAGAACTACAACACATAGAGCGGACGCTGTGCCTCTGAGCCATTGGTTGATAAGAGAACTACAACACATAGAGCTGACGCTGTGCCTCTGAGCCTTTGGTTGATAAGAGAACTACAACACATAGAGCTGACGCTGTGCCTCCGAGCCTTTGGTTGATAAGAGAACTACAACACATAGAGCTCAAGCTGTGCCTCTGAGCTATTGGTTTATAAGAGAACTACAACACATAGAGCTGACGCTGTGCTTCTGAGCTATTGGTTGATAAGAGAACTACAACACCTAGTGTGCATCTGAGCCAATGGTTGATAAGAGAACTACAACACATAGAGCTGACGCTGTGCCTCTGAGCCATTGGTGTTGATAAGAGAACTACAATACATAGAGCTGACGCTGTGCCTCTGAGCCTTAGTTGATAAGAGAACTACAACACATAGAGCTGACGCTGTGCCTCGTAGCCATTGGTTGATAAGAGAACTACAACACATAGAGCTGACGCTGTGCCTCTGAGCCATTAGTAGATAAGAGAACTACAATACATAGAGTTGACGCTGTGCCTCGGAGCCATTGGTGTTGATAAGAGAACTACAACACATAGAGCTGACGCTGTGCCTCTCAGCCATTGGTGTTGATAAGAGAACTACAACACATAGAGCTGACGCTGTGCCTCTGAGCCATTGGTGTTGATAAGAGAACTACAACACATAGAGCTGACGCTGTGCCTCTGAGCCATTGGTGTTGATAAGAGAACTACAACACATAGAGCTGACGCTGTGCCTCTGAGCCATTGGTGTTGATAAGAGAACTACAACACATAGAGCTGACGCTGTGCCTCTGAGCCATTGGTGTTGATAAGAGAACTACAACACATAGAGCTGACGCTGTGCCTCTGAGCCATTGGTGTTGATAAGAGAACTACAACACATAGAGCTGACGCTGTGCCTCTGAGCCATTGGTGTTGATAAGAGAACTACAACACATAGAGCTGACGCTGTGCCTCTGAGCCATTGGTGTTGATAAGAGAACTACAACACATAGAGCTGATGCTGTGCCTCTGAACCATTGGTGTTGATAAGAGAACTACAACACATAGAGCTGACGCTGTGCCTCTGAGCCATTGGTGTTGATAAGAGAACTACAACACATAGAGCTGACGCTGTGCCTCTGAGCCATTGGTGTTGATAAGATAACTACAACACATAGAGCTGACGCTGTGCCTCTGAGCCGTTGGCTGATAAGAGAACTACAACACATAGAGCTGACGCTGTGCATCTGAGCCATTGGTTGATCCGTGCATATTTGAATGGGCGGTATACGGACGTACGCACGATAATTCATGATAGATCAGTTGGTCAATTTGCAGTTCATTGAGCTCGAGTCGTTGGATAACACATGCTTGTTAGTCCTATTTAATGTTCATTGAGCTCGAGGCGTTGAATAACACAAGCTTGTTAGTCCTATTGAATGTTCATTAAGCTCGAGGCGTTGAATAACTCATGCTTGCTAGTCCTATATAATGTTCATTGAGCTCGAAACGTTGAATAACACAAGCTTGTTAGTCCTATTGAATGTTCATTAAGCTCAAGGCGTTGAATAACTCATGCTAGCTAGTCCTATATAATGTTCATTGAGCTCGAGGCGTTGAACAACACATGTTCACTAGTCTTATATAATGTTCATTGAGCTCGAGGCGTTGAATAACTCATGCTTGCTAGTCCTATATAATGTTCATTGAGCTCGAGGCGTTGAACAACACATGTTCACTAGTCCTATACAATGTTCATTGAGCTCGAGGCGATGAATAGCACACGCTTGTTAGTCCTATATAATGCATCTGTTGATGAATTGAAAATTTAGGGATTTAAAATTTATTCAGGTATAATGACATGTTAGCAAAATAACAGAAATATCAGAATACACAAATGATACGTACCAAGTCTTCGTCAGCGTGAGCTGTTCTGAAGACAACATTTGCTACCTGGGTGAATTTAATATTAACTTAAAACTAGGGTTGAAGAGTAAGGACCAACCGATGGACATTGTTGGAGAACATCCTCTACTCTCCACTTATTAATATGTCGAGACAGATGCAAGCATTACATTAGACCATTAATTTCAAGAAAAATGAGCAGAGTAAGTCTGATCACCGACGTTTACTTTATCATGACTATTAACTGTTTCATCTGTCATTTACTTAGCTTGAGAGCAGAAAATGTCCGACATGAGGTTGTCTATTACATTACTCACACATTGTTTGGCGTACGATGGCACCACATTGAAACGAACTGCATAGTTAGTTTCAATGTTGTGGGAGAATCCACATACTTCTGTATAGTTTGTATGACCACAACAATGTCTAGATTATGGTACAAAGAATGTAACTCCGCACCAAATTCGGTAATGAAATTAATTTTAGGTTCAATTCATGACTTTTAAATATAGAGACTAGACTCGATTACAGCCTTTCGACGTTTAAGTTCAAAGGGAGTGCGAACAAGGGTTTGATGATGATTATAAATTCAGCTAATTTTTCATTCATAATTTTCTTTGGTTAATTGAAAATTACCAGAAAACCGATGTATCCATTTAATGTTGATGAAATATTAGTCGTTTTCTATGTCTGACTAAAGAAAACGTGTCTCGATTGCGATGACTTTCTGCTGAGTTCGCTAGTGGAACGATAACAGTCGCGGTCGTGAACAGTTCGCATTCGCAGGGAAACAAACTCCAGGTATTTTTTAATGCAAAAACACTCATTTCATTCAAGCCCAATGTCAGTTTAATAGTGGGAGATAAGTTAATAGTAGGAGATAAGTTAATAGTACGAGATAAGTTGATAGTAGAAGATAAGTTAATAGTAGGAGATAAGTTAATAGTAGGAGGGAGGTAAGTTAATAGTAGGAGATAAGTTAATAGTAGGAGATAAGTTAATAGTAGGAGATAAGTTAGTAGTAGGAGATAAGTTAATAGTAGGAGATAAGTTATAGAAAGATAAAAATCCTGACATGATTGCAGAAATGATTCTATTTTATGAGAAAAGGCAGAATGTTTATTTTTCCCGACTCGGTTGTAAATTTCATCAAATGCTGAGACGTTGAGAGACGGGCATCAACAGTCTTACATCAACAGTAATCAAACGAACAGTTTAATAGTGTTCAATACAGGGTTTGAAGTATTATTTTAACACTTCTATCTGAAATATTACTTCGATAGGAACACTTCATTTCCTGGCTTATCATAAATTAGGTGTAGCTATGAAAATATATGAATAGATTTAACGTAAGAAATCTACCCACAGTATATCGTATAGTGCGATGAATAATCCAAACTCTACTTAAGTGTGACTTTTTTATTAGGTCGTCTTGTATTGTGTCCAAGCTGACTAATGTTACCGTGATGAGCTGTGAAGCTCAACTGTGATGTGTGGGTCAGAAGAGGTACTTATAATCCCAGGCGATGACAAGGTCGGGCGTGAGGTGAATCGGGAATGATGATGGTCCTGCTCATTTAATTCATAACCACTCATCGTAAACAGCTGCGGTTCAGTGGTTTCTTATGAAAAAATAAAGTTTGATTATCAAATCAAGTGAACAAACATTGACTGCTGTGATTAGGTAAAAAATGATACAGCTAAGATCCAGAATTGTATGATTTATATCGGGCTTTTTGGGAACCAAATTTATAATGTGATCACAGACAGATGATGGGAAAACGTTCGAATTATTCCATTACAGAAATAGAGGGCAGTTATAAATGAATATACAGTATAAGATACTGAGGATAATCCCACAACTGTGACGCATACACGACGATTCACTTCATACTACATATACCCCTGAGGTGTATGGGCCTCGTATTGCATTCCCCACTGAGGTGTATGGGCCTCGTATTGCATTCCCCACTGAGGTGTATGGGCCTTGTA
>SDVV010022690.1:0-12895 GCA_016164225.1 Gammarus roeselii | reverse complement strand
CAACATTACCATAATTACCATAGAAATGACTTATTCCAATGTTATGTATACATTAGGATAACTTCGCCCACTACAGGGGCTACTAGGCAGTAAAGACTTGCACTATAAACGATAGGGAAAAAACATCTTACAAAAAGCGCGCACTGGAAACATTCAGGCAGTTGGGGAAGAGGAGGGGAAAGGGGGGGGAAGAGGGCGGTAGACACCGCACACATCCTTCCCAGTCCCAAACCAAGAAAGTCACTCACGCAGAAAACAAGATGGTTCACAAACTATCTACATACATAAACACACACATACACATATACATGTACATGCACACAAATATACATACACACACATATATATATACATACATAAACATACATATACACATATATATGTATATGTACATAAGTACACACTCATACACACATGCATATATACATTAACTTCTTCTCCGTGCCGGGCATGTGGGATATATTCTCCACAAGAACCACGCCCAGTTTCCTGGGAGTGGTTCTCCTAAGTGTTCAGTAGAGTAAGTCTCTGAATACGTGTGCCTGACGTTGCTGCACCAGGTCCCACCCGAATCGGTACTACAGAAGAGAAGGCGGTTAGTTATCCACGTTGTACAAGATAATAAATTACAAGGTGAGATGTCACAGGGGCATCTCCAGGGAGTCCTATGTATAATTTGAATATGCTTCAGGTGAGAAGCCAGAAGGACATCTCCAAGAATATTTCATATTTCAGGTAAGATGCCAAAGGGACATTTAACAAATATTATTTCACTAGGTAACCGGGTCGTGCTGCCAAGCGTAGGCAGCACGAGAAATTAGCTCGGACATATGTTAAGAATAAGTTTGTTGGTGAGCGTCTCTCTGCGTCATGCTGCAACAGGGTCACTCCCGGATCTGTACTACAGGAGAGAACGAAGACGGTTAGTTCATTCAGAATGTAGAAATGGGTCAACTTAAAGGTGAGATGCCGGAGGGGCAGGTGCATTGATGCACTATTTTGTTATAAGAAGAGATGCCAGAAGGACATCTCTAAGATCTATTTATATTTCAAGTGAGGTGCCAGTGGTATTACGAAGGGAAGAAGAAATGAGGCGCTGGTATTACGAAGGGAAGAAGAAAAAAAAAGCATCGTGTAGGAAAGTGTCCTTCCATAGGAAGGTACTCACTGATTCAAAAGATGGATGTTTGTCTTTCTTTTATCCCCATTTCTCTCCCGACAGGAAGGGTAAAAAAGTAAGGATTAAATACCATTGCGTCGGCATTGTCTCTCCCTTGGAGGATACTCATTGCCTAACAATGGATGATATCTGTCTAATCTACGTCATACCGTAGAGTTGAGCAAGCTCTCCTCATGGCACGGTTTCGATATTCAACAGGCACCATCCACTGCTTGAGGCAACGAACATCCTCCCACGGAGGAACCTCGCCGAAACGACGGCACTCCTCCCCCCCACACCTCCCCCCCCACCTCCGCGGGAGAGGGAGGGAGGGGTGTGGTGGTGAGTGATGGCACCGTACCACATAAGAATAATAAAAACAAAGAGTAAAAATGTATGGTATCCCTCCAAGTCTGCACCGCTGCATCGAGTTGAGCAAGCCTTCCTCTAAGGTGTTGTCGCTTTTCATAATACCATAGTCCCTGCATCTGCTTGTCCTGTTAGGACAACAGACGGCCTCGTAGGTTAGCAGGATATGTAAATACGAGTACCGTTACGGGCTCACACCCAGTACCGGTGGCCCTGGCGTGTGTTTAGGGGTGGATGAGAGTCAAGGTAACACCTTTCACTCGGTTCGACCGCTTGTGGTAAATCGTGTCGTTCTCAGGTTAAACGGGCCACGTAGCCCAGTGCTTGTCAAGCGCGTTTTTGAGCGTATTCACGAATTCAGAGCTACTTACCGCAGCCGGTAAGTTGTTCCAGACCCGTGAGATTGCGATCGGAAAAAAAGTGTTGCGCTATTGTTGTAGCGAAACCTTTTTCACAAGTTTTGCTCCGTTGTTTCGGGTACGAATGTTGCGGTCCCTGTCGAAGAGGCCAACAGGACTCACGTTGTTGAATCCCTTCGGGTATTTGAAGGTTTCAATGAGCTGGCCCCTCTGCCTTTGTTGCTCAAGGGTAATGGGGCCAAGCTCTTTAAGCCTATCCTCGTAGCTGTGGTGGCGTAGCTGCGGAATGAGCTTAGTTGCACGATGCTGGATTCGTTCCAGCTTGATTAAGTCCCCCCTCATGTGGGGAGACTAAAATTGGACTGCATGCTCGAGGTGAGGACGGACGAGGGACGTGTACAACGGCAATATAATGTCCTTCGTTTTGCAGAGGAAGTTACGGGAGATGTAACCAAGGTTACGGTTAGCTACCTTGTAACTTTCTTCGACCTGCGCGTTGTATTTCATATCTTTTGAGATAAGGACACCCAAGTCTTTCTGCTGGTCAACAGTTGCAAGATCGCTTCCTGCCATCGTGTGGTGGAAGTTGGCGTTGCAACACCCCATGTGCATAACTGTACATTTTGCAGCATTGAAGGGCATCTGCCACGCTTCCGACCATTGGACGAGTTTTTCAAGCTCTCGTTGAATCTCAACTTTGTCTCTCTCTCGTCATGCTGCATGACAGAGCTTTGTGTCGTCGGCAAATTTCGATACCTTGGACAGAAGCCCCGCATCCATGTCGTTTACATAGATGAGGAAGAAGATAGGACCCAGGACACTGTCCTGGGGCACCCCAGAGGTAACAGGGGCCTACTCGGACAAAGCCTGGCCGATGCTGACTCGATGCGTGCGTCCTGCTAGCCAGGCTCGCAGCCAGCAAAGTACGTTGCCACCAATACCGAGCTCAGAGACTTTGTATAACTGTCTCCTGTGCGGCACCTTGTCGAATGCTTTTTGGAAGTCTAGGTAGATGCTATCCACTGCCTTACGGCGGTCGTACACGTAGATCACCTCATTGAAGAAGTCCAGCAGATTCGTTAGACAGCTCCTCTTACGGCGGAAACCGTGTTGAGTGTCACGAATGAGTCCGTTGTCTTCCAGATGATCGACGAGATGTTTTCGTATCAATCGCTCGATGGTTTTGCACACAATCGACGTCAAGCTGATCCGTCGATAGTTGCTGGGCGATTGTCGGTCACTTTTCTTGAAGATTGCCTTGACTTTGGCCACTCTCCAGTCTTCGGGGACCTCGCCACTCGTCATCGATAAATTGAAGATGTGGGTTAGGGAATCATCCGCCAATTGTTCTCGAGTTTCCTTGAGCACTCTTGGGTGGTGTCCATCGGGACCGATCGATTTGTAAATGTCCAGTTCCTCAAGTTGTTTGACAACTTCCTCTTTTGTGAACGCATTGTCGTTGAGACTGACTTCCCCAGCGTAATAGTATCTCGTTCGTAGACGGGTCCTTCAACTGTGAACACTGAACAGAGGAAGCTATTCAGGACACTGGCGATGTCCTCAGGTGACGTTCTGAGGATACCATCTTCATCCATTAGCGGACCAACTGAGTCCCTAGCAACTGAGTCCCTAGCATTATCCGCAATATTTTCCTCTTTCATGCGCTTAGAAGGTAGGACTAGTCTAGTGGCTGTCCTACACGCCAGGCGGTGCAGTTCTGCGTCGTTGCGCATTTAGTTGATCGCGACGATTCAAGGCTCTTACTACTTCGACGTTCCACCAAGAGTGCCTGATCCTTTGAGCGGGATCAATTGTCCTCAAGGGTATACATCGGTCGCTCACCTCGCGAACTCTCTTATTGAGGATACGGCAGCAAACTTCCACCGAACCGTCGTCGAGTTGTTCAATTAAGTTAAGCGCACTTAGTTGTTCTCTCATCCCCTGGAAGTCTGCTCGCGCGAAATTGGGGCGGCGTATAGCTCCCTGGGGGGCTGGACGGGGTACTTCGATGGTGAATTCCACCGCGTTGTGGGCAGCACCTCCCAGCTTGTTGCCGACTAGGATGTTGCCGACCAAGCGCTCCTCAGTCGACATGACTAGGTCCAGTAAGTTGTTCCCCCGGGTTGGTTCGCGAACATACTGGGTCATGCCGTTTTCGGCGATAAACTCCGTTAGTTTATTGCCTGGGGCCTGTGAAGTTAGGCTCACCCAGTCAATATAAGGGAGGTTGAAGTCGCCGAAGATGACAGTCTCGTGATTATTTGAGACTATTTCTTCCAGCTTCTCATGGAGCTGGGCATCTTGTTCCGCATGGGTGTGGCTGTTGCGGTACACCAATGCCAGATTCAATGTCGCATAGGCCACTTTGAATTTATGCGTTCAGTATTTCGCAAAAAACTGTGGCCAGCGTTGCTCTAAGAAATGGATGCAGTATCTTCTTTACGTACAGCATGGACCCGCCCCCTCGTTTACTAGGGGTGGGTTTGTCTATGCTGAACATTTTGTAGCCTGGTAGCATTAACTCTGCTGCCAGGTTTCTACTCTAGAGATCGAGCCGTGTTTCGTTTAAGCCAATGACATCAAATGAGTACAGGGTCGCCAGTCCCCTCAGTTCGTCGAACTTCGGATATATGACTGCGCGTTACAGAAGAAGACCTTTAGACGGTGCGTGTCTCGGTTTTCGACATCTTCATCATTGGGGGTTCTCGACCTGGTGGCTGTGGACCAGGATCTTGACTATCCCTAGAATTGCCTTCTTGTGAGCCCAGTAACGCATCTACCGTGCCCGCAGCTTCTTCCTCTCGGAGCGACTGATCGACGGTCATCGCTCCCGTACGGGAATCTGCTGCGGGCACGGGGCCCTCTAGGTAGGGTACCCTGCGGCCAAAACTGGACCGTTCAGAGCACGCAGGACCCCTAGCTTTTGGGCATAGAATTTCTTAGCGCTTAGATGAAGCTGTCTGCTAAGTCGGGCATTTCCTACATCATTCAGGTGTAGGCCGTCTCTTAGGAACAGATCGGGCCTCTCCCGAAAGTCATCAAACAAGTTGATGAAGGATACTCCATCGGACTTGCAAATGGTCTCGAGGGCTCGATTTGTATGGGTTAACTTACTATACAGTTCGTCATCATCATTTATTTGCGGTAGATGGATGTGATGGCCACTCGATCCGTTTTTGCCTCGAGGTTAGAAATCAGCTGCCAATACATGGCTAGTAGATCTTCCGGCCTTGTCCTTTTGAGATCATTAGTGCCTACATGGCAGATGATGAGTGTCTCCCGGCTGGAAACTACAACCTCTGCAAGGGCACCTCTGATCTTTTCAATCGCGGCACCGGGTTTGCAAATAGCCCTCCTCATTGCCTTACATCTATGAGCAAATTCAACCGCCTGGTGTCGGACGATAGAGTCACCTAGGACAAGTGTCTCAATTTTGCCGTCCAGGTCCGTGAACATCTCAAAAGTGTTCCGCGTTGGCATCACAAACGCGGGCCGGTTCACGAAGGTGAACCGGTTCTGGACCTGCTAAAATCCATGTAGTGTTATGAACCCTAATCTTTCCAGTCTGTTCACAATTCAGAAGATTTATGTCATTAAGCCCCAGTAAGTCTCATTAATAATATTGTCTGTCGCCTTCCAGAACACTGCCGACCCCGCCAAGATTGAGGAGGAATTCACTGTTGCCCGTCTTTACGTCTCCAAGATGAAGAGCGAAGTGCGCAACCTCGTCCAGCGCTGCTCTACGCTCGAGAATTTTCAGGTGAACAGAACGGAAGGATTTTTACGGAAGATGGCTGAAATAAAGTCGGTCTAAAATTGTTCAGTGACCTTCTTGTTATGGTGACCTGGAACATTTTGAGACATATTTACACTTCTACGACAGCCAGTGGTCCTTTTGTTTATTGTATTTTCGACGTCAGTTTGTCTCTGCTCCATAATGCTTAGTCGGCAAAAAGGGTTTCTTACCATAGTTACATAACCGTGAACCACTGGACTATCGATATTTGAAGAGGAATCCAATGGTCGACACCTGCTTAACGAAATAACACTCGTAACCCGTTCGACTGCAATTATATTGAGTTATCAATGTTGCATAAATGGGACAAATGTCAACATATCACTGAACGTGAAATTTTAATGTGCCTAATCACTGCTTTAGTTTTGAACCCGTTACTACTTAATCTGGTTTAAGTTTATTCTCTGCTCGTTGTTATAGTGTGCATAACATTTGCTGTCTACAGAGCCATAGGCTTAGTGTTTGTCTGAACATATTTTACATTTTTCAAAGGTCTGCTGAAGTGTTGGATTCGATGTGTCGTGGTTTAAAAGTCGCTCTTGTCTGTGCGATTGCATGTGCTCAGCTCCTTTTTTGTCGAGCTAATAACATGCTGATAGACGAATACAAGTGCTCCATAAATAGCACATATTCGGCAACTGTAACTATAGCACATATTCGGCAACTGCAGGAGGTGAAGACTTCCTCTTGTGTTTACTAAAACACATTTGTGACCTAATAACTAATTTTAGTCGCAAAATTCATTTTTTTTTTGTTCGGAAATCTCTTAGAACTTCAAACTTACATGTTTTTTTTTCAGAAAATTCTTTCGGGATCTAGGCTTCTTCAGAAGCTACAGACCTCCTGTTTTGTTAGGTTAAAGCCTCTCTTTGGTGGTTTTCTGCTGCGTGAGCGCAAGGTATATTTTATTGCTAAAGCCTCTGGTGATCAGGATAACGGCCGGGATACCATGTTTCTTGTCTGTCTGAAGCTTCTTCCTCGTGCTCAAGGCATGTGCAGACACCATACTTTTGTTTGTTAAGCTAAAGTTTCTCTGTGGTGATTAGGGCGAGTGGTGGAGCTCCATACTTTTTTTTGGCTGAAGCTCCTCTCTAGTAGTCAGATCGACGGATGGGGCACGAGACCCCAACTTTCATTTGGCACCGAATTTCCAGTTTTGTTTGGTTAAAACTTAACTCAGTTGACCAGGGCGACAACAGCAGAGTCACCAGATCTCAAGTTTGATTTTGCTGAAGACTCTCTCTGACGTGTAAATGGTTTCATAAGAGCCGCAGATCTCATGTTATGTTTGACTAAAGTCTGTCTCTGTTGGTCAGGGCGACTGCAACAAGAAGCTGGACGACTACGAGCGCGAGGTTACTGAGTGCCGACTGCTCATCTCCCAACACGAAGCTAAGATGGTCTCTCTCAACGAGACCATGAAGGCCAACGAGGAGGAGAAGCGGACGCTTGAGAAACAGGTGCGTAAACTTCCTAAGCATGCAGTATACGTTATAATAGCGTCGAGAAAAAAGTTCAATCCTTCTCTACAGAAGCTTTATTTTTTTCATGGAATACTATAAATAAACAATGCCTAATTTGATTTTTGAAACATTGTTGCTGTACTGTATTTTTTGTTTTATTATTGTTTGATGTTATTCTCCTTGTCCATAACTGCCAATCTGCACATCGTACTTCAATTTGATAAAATAATGAAAACATTGAACCGCCTAACCACGTTAAGAATACGTGGTTTAACATGTCGTCAAAAAAGCTGATACCACAATTTGAAAATCACTATTTTACGTCTGTCCATCCACCACTTAATAGTATCTTTATGCAGCTGTGAGTTTTTGGTCACTCCTTCTACTTTCGTTCGTATACTTGCGGATGCAGGCCCATGATGTGCACCCTAGGTAAAGTAGTCAATCAAAATATAGAGGCATGCTGACGGAGAGATTTTTAGTAGCTTATTCCCTCGAATAAACTGCAGAAACCCTCGTGTTCCTCCTTGCCCATCACCACTGACTCCCTCCCTCTGTCTAGGTGGATAACCTTCTCGCGGAGGCGAGCGAGCTAAAGGCGGCCCTCGAGCTAGGGACGTCAGGAACGGGCGTTGACAACAAGGAGCTGTTCGAGAAGCAGCTCGAGGGGCAGCGCGAGGCGCACCAGCGACAGCTTTCCAAACTGAGGGAGGAAATAGCTGAGAAGCAGACCAGGATCGAGGAGCTCAAAGAGTGAGTGGAGGAGGGATGAGGTGGTTGGCGGACGGCCGGTGTGGAGTGACAGAATGGGCCTATAGTCGAGCAGCTCAAAGAGTGAGTGGAGGAGGGATGAGGTGGTTGGCGGACGGCCGGTGTGAAAAGGCAGAATGGGGCTAGGATTGAGGAGCTTAAAGAGTGAGTGGCGGAGGGATGAGGTGGTTGGCGGACGGCCGGTGTGAAATGGCAGAATGGGTCTAGGATCGAGGAGCTCAAGGAGTGAGTGTAGGAGGGATGAGGTTGTTGACGGACGGCCGGTGCGGAGTGGCAGAATGGGTCTAGGATCGAGGAGCTCAAGGAGGGAGTGGAGGAGGGATGAGGTGGTTGGCGGACGGCCGGTGTGAAATGGCAGAATGGGGCTAGGATCCAGGAGCTCAAAGAGTGAGTGGAGGAGGGATGAGGTGGTTGGCGGACGGCCGGTGTGAAATGGCAGAATGGGTCTAGGATCGAGAAGTTCAAAGAGTGAGTGGAGGAGGGATGAGGTGGTTGGCGGACGGCCGGTGCGGAATGGCAGAATGGTTCTAGGATCGAGGAGCTCGAAGAGTGAGTGGATGAGGTGGTTGGCGGACAGCTGGTGTGAAATGGCAGAATGGGTCTAGGATCGAGGAGCTCAAAGAGTGAGTAGAGGAGGGATGAGGTGGTTGGCGGCCGGCCGGTGTGAAATGGCAAAATGGGTCTAGGATCGATGAGCTTAAAGAGTGAGTGGAGGAGGGATGAGGTGGATGGCGGACGGCCGGTGCGGAATGGCAGATTGGGTCTAGGATCGAGGAGCTCGAAGAGTGAGTGGAAGAGGTGGTTGGCGGACGGCCGGTGTGAAATGATAGAATGGGTCTAGGATCGAGGAGCTCAAAGAGAGTGGAGGAGGGATGAGGTGGTTGGCGGCCGCCGGTGGGAAATGGCTGAATGGGGCTAGGATCGAGGAGCTCAAAGAGTGAGTGAAGGAGGGATGAGGTGGTTGGCAGACGGCCGGTGCGGAATGGCAGAATGGGTCTAGGATCGAGGAGCTCAAAGAGTGAGTTTAAGAGGTGGTTGGCGGACGGCCGGTGTGAAATGGCAGAATGGGTTTAGGATCGAGGAGCCCAAAGAGTGAGTGGAGGAGGGATGAGGTGTGGCTGACCGCCGGTGCGGAATGGCAGAATGGGTCTGGGATCGAGGAGCTCAAAGAGTGAGTGGAAGAGGTGGTTGACGGACGGCCGGTGTGAAATGGCAGAATGGGTCTAGGATCGAGGAGCTCAAAGAGTGAGTGTAGGAGGGATGAGGTGGTTTGCGGACGGCCGGTGTGAAATGGCAAAATGGGTCTAGGATCGAGGAGCTCAAAGAGTGAGTGGAGGAGGGATGAGGTGGTTGGCGGACGGCCGGTGTAAAATGGCAGAATGAGTCTAGGGTCGAGCAGCTCAAAAAGGGTGTGGAGGAGGGATGAGGTGGTTGGCGGACGGCCGGTGTGGAATGGCAGAATGGGTCTAGGATCGAGGAGCTCAAAGAGTGAGTGGAGGAGGGATGAGGTGGTTGGCGGACGGCCGGTGTGAAATAGCAGAATGGGGCTAGGATCGAGGACCTCAAAGAGTGAATGGAGGTTGGATGAGGTGGTTGGCGGAAGGCCGGTGTGAAATAGCAGAATGGGTCCAGGATCGAGGAGCTCAAAGAGAGTGGAGGAGAGATGAGGTGGTTGGCGGACGGCCGGTGTGAAATGGCAGAATGGTTCTAGAATTGAGGAGCTCAAAGAGCGAGTGGAGGAGGGATGAGGTGGTTGGCGGACGGCCGGTGGGAAATGGCAGAGTGGGTCTAGGATCGAGGAGCTCAAAGAGTGAGTGGAGGAGGGATGAGGTGGTCGGCGGACGGCTGGTGCGGAATGACAGAATGGGTCTAGGATCGAGAAGCCCAAAGAGTGATAGAAGAGGTGGTGGCAGACGGCCGGTGTGAAATGACAGAATTGGTCTAGGATCGAGGAGCTCAAAGAGTGAGTGGAGGAGGGATGAGGTGGTTGGCGGACGGCCGATGGGGAATGGCAGAATGGGTCTAGGATCGAGGAGCTCAAAGAGTGAGTGGAGGAGGGATGAGGTGGTTGACGGACGGCTGGTGTGAAATTGCAGAATGAGTCTAGGGTCGAGCAGCTCAAAAAGTGAGTAGAGGAGGGATGAGGTGGTTGGCGGACGGCCGATGTGGAATGGCAGAATGGGTCTAGGATCGAGGAGCTCAAAGAGTGAGTGGAGGAGGGATGAGGTGGTTGGCGGACGGCCGGTGTGAAATGGCAGAATGGGTCTAGGATCGAGGAGCTCAAAGAGTGAGTGGAGGAGGGATGAGGTGGTCGGCGGACGGCTGGTGCGGAATGACAGAATGGGTCTAGGATCGAGAAGCTCAAAGAGTGATAGAAGAGGTGGTTGGCGGACGGCCGGTGTGAAATGGCAAAATGGGTCTAGGATCGAGGAGCTCAAAGAGTGAGTGGAGGAGGGATGAGGTGGTTGGCGGACGGCCGGTGCGGAATGGCAGAATGGGTCTAGGATCATGGAGCTCAAAGAGTGAGTGGAAGAGGTGGTTTTGCGGACGGCCGGTGTAAAATGGCAGAATGGGTCTAGGATCGAGGAGCTCAAAGAGTGAGTGGAGGAGGGATGAGGTGGCTGACGGCCGGCCGGTATGAAATGGCAGAATGGGTCTAGGATCGAGGAGCTCAAAGAGCGAGTGGAGGAGGGATGAGGTGGTTGACGGACGGCTGGTGTGAAATTGCAGAATGAGTCTAGGGTCGAGCAGCTCAAAAAGTCAGTGGAGGAGGGATGAGGTGGTTGGCGGACGGCCGATGTGGAATGGCAGAATGGGTCTAGGATCGAGGAGCTCAAAGAGTGAGTGGAGGAGGGATGAGGTGGTTGGCGGACGGCCGGTGGGAAATGGCAGAATGGGGCTAGGATCGAGGAGCTCAAAAAGTGAGTGGAGGAGGGATGAAGTCGAGTGGCAAAATGTGACTAGGATCAAGAAATTCGAGAATTGATAGGGGTTTGTATGAGGCCAGGTTAAATGAGTCTAAGAAGTGAATGGAGGAAGGATGAGGTTAAGAGCGAGTAGTTCAAGGATTCTGTGAAAGAAATGTGGGGCCAGGATCGAGGAGCTCAAGAAATGAGTCAGTTAGGGATGAGGCCATGGTAGAGAAATTCAATAGGTTTGTAGCGAAGGTAGAGGGCTTGCGGGGAACAGACTCTGTTTAAATGATTGGGGAACGGACAGTGTGAAGAGAGTCGAAGAATGTTTCCAGGACCGAGATGCTTAAAGAGTGAGCGGTGGAGGGACGAGGAGTTTAGCTACGGTTGATGTGGAGTGGCGGAATAGGGTTGGACACTAAAGCATAGCTGGGTAAGGTCCTGTTAGGTTAATTGGATGCGTGAGTCACGATTCCAGCCTAATTTAAATTATGGACTTAAAAGCGCATGAATTAGTCGTCGTGTTTATATTTTATATGTTATAAAATCCAATCTCATATCAACGTTTTCTATCTTATCCATCAGTATCTTTGTTTATCTCCTTGCAGCCAGAACCAGCGGCTCATAATTGAATGTAGTAATCATCTACGTGTCTTTGTTTACCTCCTTGCAGCCAGAACCAGCGGCTCACCCTTGAAAATAATCAGCTACGAGCCGAGTACGACAGACTGCGGTCGGAGGAAACAGAAAAAACATCCAAACTGCACACACTCATGTACGTGGGACGGGCGATGCTCTTTAGTCACTGTTGTTTCCTCGTTGGCAGAGTAAAACATTCATGTACATCATTGACAAAATTGCTTCGAGAACTTATCCCCATATCAGACCCCTATTCCTCCCTCCATTCGGCAGCTTGCCCACATTTATACGCTATACTACAGTAGCTTCATAGGTGTCGCAGAGGAAGGCTGGTCGTCTGTTCATGTGCCTCGCTGAAGTACAGATCTTATTTTGATTATGTTATACCGTTACATAAAAGGGGTATATTTATATCATAGATTGCAATCAATGGCAACTCAAATTGAGAGATCTGTTGTATAAACGCATCATCATTTAGGTTAGAAGGTGCTATTATTGCTATTATTGGTTCTTGTTCCTATATACACAGTCTACTTCATTGAACAAAAATTTTGATAACTGGAGTGAGGTGATTCTTCACTTCCTTTATGAAATGTTTCACAACTGCGAACCGGTCCTTTTTTGTGTGCTGAATCTTCTTGTCTGTTCCACATGCCAGCAACATTGCGAGTTCGATTTCAGTCTACGGGCTGCAGTTGTTTTCCATATAGTGAAATCGCTAGTTATTGAAGTGTAGAACAAATTTGAATAGAAATTGGGTTGATCTCTTTTTTTCTTATTTTTGGCAGGAATTGGTAAAGCAGAGCTTTTCCGATGCCTTTGATTATTTATCTTAGCTTAAATCTAATATGTTATGGATTGATCACATCTCACTCACCCTACCGTCCTATAGATTTACCATCTCGGAGGATCACTGTTTCTAACATTTTGAATAAAATACTTCCTTGACCTCCCCAACAATTGTTTCATCTTCAGCATGCTCATGAGCTGAAACAATCCAAGAGATGACGATAATTTGGTAATGGCTTGACTCAGCATTAGCTGCTGGCTTGATGTTCCGTGCCTTTGATTGACTCCAGCTCGCAAGAAAGCCCTGCCAACCTATTCTAATCTAATATTTAACCAGTTGAGAGACCGACCAGAATGTCTCACTCGGGGTCAGATAGCCTCTAACCTACTAACTTCATCTTCCAATGGAGATGTATTGTGAGGACAGGTCGACACTCTACCCACTTGGTCACCGAGCTGGTGGCCGAGTGTGTAGCAGCGTCGGAGCATTAAAAAATAATCTGACGTCTAATGGACTAATGCCTCTAAATGACATACACATATAGTTAACTTGATAAAATACAGCCGTATAAAAGTATTGTGAACTCAACTAACATCAAACGATTGCTTGTCGGAGTGAAACTTTTCAAATATATATA
>SDVV010022689.1:0-12895 GCA_016164225.1 Gammarus roeselii | reverse complement strand
AACTGCCAACTCCGCCCATTCGTTTCCAACAGTTCCAAGCCACGACCCAGCACACTCGCGTTCACCTCCCTGACCACTCCATCCATAAAGAGGTTGAACAGCCAGGGAGACATCACGCAGCCTAGTCTCAGTCCCACTTTCACTGCGAACCAATCACTCACCTCGCTTCCCACTCTGACACATGCTCGGCTGCCAGCATAGAGACTCTGCACCGCTTTCAACAGATGTCCGCCCACTCCATACAAACGAAACACTCTCCACAGCGCTTCCCTGTCAATCCTGTCGTATGCCTTTTCCAGATCCATGAAGGCCCAGAACACATCCTTTCCTTTGGCAAAGGACATCTCACAGACCTGTCTCACTGCAAAAATTTGATCCGTACACCCTCTACCACTCCTAAAGCCACACTGTTCTTCTCCAATTGCGCACTCCGTACAGTCTCTAATCCTTTTGATCAGCACTCTCCCGTAAAACTTACCAACTACACATAACAGACTGATACCTCTCGAGTTGCAGCATTCATTTTTATTCAACAACTTATCAAAATAGTCGGCCCACCTATTCCGTACATCACCCCTTTCTAACAACAACTGGCCGTTTTCATCTTTCACCACTCCCTCTTTTCCGGTCTCTCCCTTTCTCACCCTCTTCACCTCTTTTTAGAACATCTTTTAGATCTCCTCAAAATTCTGACACAACCGTCTGCCCCACCTGGCATCAGCGTCTCTTTTGGCTCTCTCACCACCCGATTCACCTTGTTTCTTCTCTCTTTGTAGCTTTCCTAAGCCACCACCGACTTTACCTGCAACTAATCCTCAAATGCTCCTCTTTTCCGTGCCACCGCCAGTTTGACCTCCTCGTTCCACCACTCGCAACCTCTCATTCTGCACCCGCCAACACGGCGCGCACCATATACTTTCCTCGCACATCCTCAGCAACGCATCGCTTAACGTCTCCCATTCTTCCTCAACATCTCTCAGGTCCTGTCCTTTCACGTAGTTATATTCTTCCCTCAACACCTGCTGGAACTTCTCGGCTCTACTTCTCACATTCAGTCCACTACCTCTCTACCTTCTCCCACTCGTTTCTTGCCCTTCCACTTCTGCTCCACTCCTAATCTACCTTCCATCAGCAGATGGTCAGACGCTCCTCCACTCTTTCTTCAACACCCGTACATCTAACAGCCTCCCAGCCACTCTCCTCGATATCAGAACAAAATCCATCAGTGCTCTCTCCACCACTGCATCACGAGCCATCCTTACCCATGTGTACTTGTGGATATCTTGCTTCTTGAACAAACCGTTTCCGTCCACCAACTCCTGCTCCATACCCAGACCTATCAGGTTTTCTCCACTGATATTTCTACCGGGAACGCCATACCTTTCTATCACATTATCCACCACTTCATCTCCGACTCTCGCGTTAAGGTCACCCAGTACAACTACATTGAAATGACCTCCAAAACTCTCGATACACTCGCTGAGGTCAGTCCAAAACTGCTCCCTCTCCTTTTCACTCCTCTCGCTGCCAGGTCCGTAAGCACTCACACATGCCCCTCTTTCTACGCCTAACTTAACTTGTACCTACATCAATCTTGAGGACACCTCCTTCCATTCGGAAGCGCTACGAGCCAACCAATTACTCAATATCAGGACCACACCTTCTCGGGCCCAACTTTCCTCCACAGCAGACTTTCTTCCACTTACCACACCAAACTCACATTCGCCCTTACCTTTCAATTTCGTCTCACTCAGCGCCAACACATCAAACTTACTCCTCACAAACATCTCACCAATCTCTCTCCTCTTTACCTCATTTGTACTACAGCCACGCACATTCATAGACCCTAACAATAGGGTTCGGAGAGGCGTGAGCCTTTCCTCCCCCCGCACATCATGCCTTCCTTGAGGAAGGGTTATACTGAGAACGGGATTCCTAGCCCTTTCGCTCCGCCCCTTTTAGTCGCCTTTTACGACACGCAGGGGTTGCGCCCCGGCTACGGGGCGCCTTTATAGTCGCCTTCTACGACACTCGGTGGATACGGTAGCAAAATTCCAACGCCCCGGCTACAAGGCAAATGAGGTAAATAAAAAGTTAAGCAAATCAAGATTGGGGAGAAAAGGAGAGAGAGTGAAGGGTGAAGAAGATGAGAGTCTGAAAGGAAATAAGGTAGCTCACCCCCCCCGGTTGGGCCGTGACTCCGTGCGGCCCGTGAACCTACCAGATGCCAAGGGGGGGGTCTCCAGTCACGAGCTCGTTTACATTTACTGTGACTTCGATGCAGAACCGGTGCAAGGATGTCATCAATAGCGACATCAATCTTTATAAACGGGACTGAAACGATGTATTCATCCTGCGCCACGCAATTCACACGGCGGGCAGTTTGTGACGCGCGGTGACGGTGATATGCTACGTGGCAGCTTCTTCAAGGTTGTTCAAAACTATAATCCAATAGGAAGCTGCCTCGTGGCGTCTCCTCGTCATTCCCTACAGAGCGAGCCTAGCCTAAGGAAACGCAATGTCGTCTTACCGTGTTGGTGTTGAGGCTTGTGGTGTCTGGAAAGCGCCGCTGCTGGCCACACTCGAGACTCCAACCACCAGTCGACGCGCTATCACAACTTGCCGCGACCGCAGTGACGTTGGAGGCGCCAAGTGCTACTGGGAAAGCTGAGCCGGTCTCAACAGACCGGGCAGGAGCGGGTGATGAGGTCACTGGTAAAGCTGATAGGGACGGGACAGTCACAAATGTTGAGTTGGTTGTGAGGGCTGCCGGCTTTGGAATAAACGCAATTCCAGCCTCATCATTTCCACCAGCCTCATCGGTCACCGCCAAGGGTACGGTAGTCGAGTTCTCGCCCCGTCCAGTGCCAACAACTTCATCAAAAGGTTTACCGCTCGAAGGCTTCCGGGCGTAAGATTTGAGAACCTTAACCTTAGAAGCTCTCACAACGCTTCCACGATCTTCACTGGAATCAGAAGAGCAAGGATGTTCGGGTATCATGTCGTAGTTGGAGATTATCTCAACAGGGTATCCCTCACCGAAATCACAAGGATCCAATGGCTTGTCTAGAGCAGGGCTTTGGTCCTCCGCTACCATACTCTTCGCGTTCGTCTTGCCGCTGTCAGGGCGGTTCATTGACGAGCCTTTATCCTCTGTCAGGTACATGACCCGCTCTCTAGAAGCGGGCTCGCTAATCATAGTGCTTTGTAGCGGCCCGTCTGAGGTGACCAATCTTGTCCCGCCTACCGCAATGATCCTACTGATCTCGGCCGATGTTTCTTCTCTCCCCTCGCCAGGGTCTGATGTGTCCCCTACGGGGGTGTTGGCTGGAGGCGGCGGAGGCTGTGCACTGGACACTGCGCTCTTCTGCAGTTTGGTCATGGGCAAAACATCCAAGAGAAATGCTGACAATCCAGAGTAGTCAGGTGGCGGGGAAATTCTTTCACGAAGTTTATGGTTTTTATTATTAGCAGCAACCTTTGTAAGATTTTCAGGAGACAGGTTCAACTCTTTGGCATCCTTGATTTCAGATAACTCAATTTTAGTTGGTCGTGATTTCTTCAATTTCTTGACATGCTGTTCATGTTCGTTGCACCGTCGTTTGTTTTGAACATTACTATTAATACTATCATCCGATTTGGAGTCTATTACAACGGGGTCGACTATCAGCGAGTGATCGACGGAGCTATGACTGCATTCCCTCATCACTTCGTAAGATGGTTCATCCTGTGCCACCTTCCCGGCCCATCCCGTTGGCATGGCACGAGCGTCAGTCTCCTTCTTCTTGACACTTCTTTTATTTTTCCTGTTCACAACACAGAACTCTGATGAACTTTTCTGTTTGTGGGAGCGAGTTGTAGGCTTTCTTCTTAAATTTCTGCCGGTTATGTTGGGTTCAACATGTGTTGTTTGAACCCGGGGTTTGGATTTGAGTGACTTGAACAATCGCGTTTCATCTCCCGAATTAGAGTCCGACGGAAAATAGACGGGTGTCGGTTGCCTACGTTTCCGGTTTGGCTGGCTCTGCCATACAAGTTTTTTATGGCTGGGCTTATATTCTTCACCACTTGATTGCGCGTAAGACTTGGCGAAAGTTTTGCTCGAATATTTCCTGGTATATTTGCCAAGATCTCTCTTAGAGCGGATCCCACCCAGCCAGCTTTGGCCGCTCGAGGAGTTGACGTCAGAGAAGATAGTCCTTTGAGGGGACAGCTTGTGACCCTCCGACTCTGAGCTGTCGCCTGAGAAGCCGCGACTCTTGCTGCAGCCTTCTTGATTTGTTTTTTTACTTCCAGCAGCACGCTTATGGCTCAATTTGTTCCCTAAGTTGTGATTGGAGTACTTTGAAGAAGACGTCATGACATGTAAGGCTTTCAACTCTTTACTTTTGAAAAATTTGGGAAGTTTATCCATCGAATCTTGGGACGAAGCATCTTTAACTACAAAAATATCAGCGCTTTCCTGTTCATCATGTAATTTGGTTTGATCACATTTATCAAGTTGAATACCATAATTTTTTTTCGATTGGGTGCGAGTAACGCGACTTTTTCTTGTGCGGCAACGCCGAATTTTGGATTTTTTCAAGGCAGTTTTAGCACTTCCCGGAGCCATCTCGTCTTGTTCGTCAACAAGCATTTTTATGCAGCTGTCTTCTAAAGGCACAATGTCACCAAGAGTGAAGTTACTTCTCTTGGAGTGATCAGTGGTGAGGTCGACCACTTCAACAGGTGGCGAATCTTCAAGCAAGTCAGCAGTGGCGTCAAACAATTTTTTTCTGCACACTGCGCTCTTGGGCTCGTGCTTGACAGGTGTGAAGACTACTGGAGCAGTTCTTGGGACAATGTTATAGTGCGGAGGTAGCTCCTTTGTTTTTTTAGCCTTGCTCTTGCGGCTGCCACTGCTGCTGTTGGAGTGTTCGGCAATCGAAGTGACGCTGGAGCGGCGGTTTCTGCCCGAGGTGGTTCGGCTGGGCGTCACGAGGCGAAGCGGGGCCCGAGAAGAAGCCAGGATGTGTGGACCCACTTTATTGACAAGGCCGACCTTAAACTCGACAGCTTTAGCCTTGATCACAGACGGCTCTGGGCTCACATCAACGCTAAGACCAATTTCTAAAATTTCGAAATAGTCTGCCAGCTGTAAGGTGACGCGATACAGAGGGGCTTTGTCGGTGGTCGTGAGAAGAGTAACGACAGCTTCACCACCGTCAGAATATTTCAGCCCAGCGGGGAAGTCAGGGAGAACCTTCGAGCATAGGATAGACTGAAGGTCTTTGTATGCATCAGGGTCGTCAGCGATAGGGGGCATACGTTGCAAATCTGATGTGTCAGGAATACCATCATCTACATAGACATTAATATTTTCCTCAAAGATTTGAGAATCGGTTACTTCATCGTTGGTACATTTGCAGTCACAATAAATTAGTGTATGATCGATCGTCTGCTGTGGCACGGTACGATCATCAGTGCTTTGATCATCTGCACGGGTCGAGAGCGCATTCGAAGGAAAGAGAAGGGGTTTGTCAACCCTTGCTAGGTCACGTACAGGTTGAGAGATCACTACAGACGCCAGATCTTTAACAGTGGCCTCTCTGTCGACCAACGCTTCAGATTGAGGTTGCGTGTTCTCTTCCAACAAAATATCACAACTGGAATCTCGAACGGCTTCTGCATAGGAATACCCATCTGTAGCTGCTGATATCTGTTGAAGAGATGAGGCATCCGTTTTGACACTGGAAGCAAATGCAGCTAGTTCATGCTTACTTTTATACTCTACCAACGCAGACTTTGAATGAGAGACTTCAGTGTAGTCTTGGCTCTCAGGAACAGATTTGCAGTAAACATGGCCACCGGATAAAATGGTACTGCCTTTAATAGGTGCAGTGGGAAGGTTTAAGAGACGATCAGAGGGCTCGCTTTGGCCTTCACAGAATGCCACTAAGTTGTCGTGACCATCATCATCACCACCACTGGAGTCGGTGGCATTGATAATATGATGACTGTGGTTATTATCTAGCCTTTCATTGCTTGTTGATGCATTGGTTTGATGGCCAGAAGGAATTTCCTGGCATCCACTGGATGCAGCAAAGGTGTTTGAAGGAAGACCAGAAACCATGGGCTTTCCTTCTTGAGATGATGTCAAACTGTCATGAGGGGAAGAGAGAATAACCGGGTTCCAAAAAGTTTCAGAAATTAAGTCACTGCAGGAGATGGCTAGAGAAACAACGTCACCGGTAGAAACCACTGCAGCCCTACAATGCTCAGTAGAGGGGGATAGAGGCTGCTCAACCTCGCTGGTATGGACGTGAAGTGAATTATCTTTGGGAGAAAGATGATGAGGCTTATTGACCTCGCTGGGAATATGAGCTTGCCGATGGCTTTCCATGTGGTCATAGAAACCAACAGCAGTAGGTTGCGCGTATTCCTTGGCTTCGGTGCCAGGCTGTGCGTTCGACTTTTGAGGGGGTCCGCCGCCAGCCGTACATGCCGAGGCAGAGCAACGGCCTGCCTTGACGTTGTTGGCTATATCGCCAGTCTTATCATCTCCTTCGACGGACACAGAGCATCTATTACTGAAAACTTTCGTTTGGACAACATCAATGGGAGATTTGGTCAGTTTGCTCCTGCGAGTAGTCTTTCTATTGCTCTGTTTGGGCGTTTTCATACACACGCCCTCCGTGGAGTACCTGGCCTTTTTGCTATGCCGCTTGCCAAGGCCAACCTCCGCAGTGAAGGACTTTTCGAGAGTGCGCCTCATTCGGGGCGGCACGGACGCCGCCACACAGTCTATGCTTCTCTTGCCCCTGACAACCCGCGAGTTTTTGTTAAGGAGCGGTGCAGCACAGAAAATGGGTGGCCTTTTCAGCGTGTCCGTTCCTCGCAGAGTAGTCACGTCGGGAGCAGCAGTCATACGGGCCTTCTGCCTGCTGCTTCCAGTAGAGAGCTCAGGTGAGGCAATCTCTTGATCACATGATCGAATCTCATCTGTTTCAGACGTGGAATCTGTTCTCGAAACGCACTGCACATCATCACACCCAGGTTTATAGTCTTCTACTGGTCCACCGGAAATTTCAAAATAATTATTTTCGTCAGGGTTGATCATGCACAGGAGATTCATCTCGCCACCGGGTCGACTAATTACTTCAAGGCTATTTACACAATCGTAGTCTTCTGGCATATCATCATTATTCAAGTCTTCATTTACGAGCGTGTCAGGGTCGGCCGTTTTGACAGTAGCTTTTTCCAGTCCTTTAGGTCTTACTTCTCTCAAGTATCCATTAATATTACCGCCAGCACAGGCAGCGTGGACAATTTTTATTCCTTTATTTTCTGAATATTCTTCACAGTCGTCTTCTTGAACTCGTTCATGAATGCTTTTGCACACGTCAAGATCAGAGTCGGTAGCCTTTCCAATATTTTCTCCTGGATCTGTAAGCAGTCGTCCTTCACAACCATCCCTCTTCGGCAGACCATCACTAGTGCATATTATTACGCCAAAGTCGGTTTCTGAAGCTTGGACAATATGTTCTCCCCCACCTATGGGCTGACGTCTAATAACATCGATGTTTGGGAAACCTTCACCAACGCCTTCCATCACATCGCCCTCAGTTTCGGTAACAGATAAAAGATTCCTGCATATACTTGCTTCTCGGTCAAAATAACGTCCAGCCTTCTCAGCTTGCTCGTTAATAACAAAGGTAACGTTCAATGCGTTTCCTTCTGGGTCAGGTTTTTTCATTACATTCTCTAATGGCTCCTCGTTAGAGTTGTATTTTCTAGTGTCATCGACTTCTCGATAGTCTTGTCTAACGTTGCGACTGATATCACTTTTTAATTTATCTGGAATCAATAAACAGTCATTCCTAGGCAGGGCACTGTACTGAACTTCTTGAACAGTTATTTTGGTCATTTGTTGATAGGGAGTAAGGAGAGAAACGGCCGAAATGTCATCCGAGTCATGGTCTTCACTTGGTAGTTTGTTCCTGTTTCTTCCCAGTGAGAGACGGCTCTTAAGTATAAAAGTTTTCTCAGAATTCGTTAGAGGAGCTTCAGTGGGCGGGATAATGTCCTCCTCGCTGCTCGGATCCTGTCGCAACACCTGTTTAGTATCATTGCTCAGGAGAGGAGGCTTTCTCGTCTCTGAAGAGATGCGACTACGAGATGTTGATGTATTCACAGCGGTCACGCTTGTTTGCAACAGGGAAATATTTTCAATCAACACAGCTTCATCCAGTGACTTTATCTGGTGGGTAGGGATGAAATTGCAAGCTTTTGGAGTAATCCCATCCTTCGCAGTAACGTCAGGTTCTTGGGTCACCAGCTGGTGTCCATATTTTTCAGCAGTAATGGATGGCTTGTCCTTATCATTTACCTTCTGAGGACCATCAGGAGACGAAGAGTCAGGGTAGATAGTTGGTAGATGTCCTGAGCCCGCACTTCTGAGGACCCTGAAGGAGCCAAGAGGTGGACCGTCCAAAGACGCGCCGGAAGCTGAGTTACGCGCGTCCTGTGGTGTCAAGAAGATGGCGTCACCAAGGCCAGTAGGAAAAGTGCGCTGTAAAGGGGTGGCAAGAGGCTGGGGAGCTGCCATCGCGCGGAGTGGCGGAGTAGTGCTCATGCGAGGATGTTGAGGTGTGTAACCATTGCGATGGGAAGATTGAGAGTTCACGCTTTGCTGGTGTGTTGAGCGATCGCGACAAGGCGTTCTAGAGCGAGTATCAAGTGCTGCAGTACAAATTTGTCTTGAACTTTGTGGCGTAGAAGACGCGCAATGTAATATGGTGGAGCCGATTGCAAGGCGTTGAGGTAAAATGGAGTCGCTGTCATCCTCCGGATCGGAGACGGAAGGTAATGGGGGGACCCTCAGGCGGATTTCTGCACAGGAAACACGGTTCGGAGTGTGATCAGGTGGAAGTGGCAGTTCAGCAGGAGCCGAGGGAGCGGGCTGTGGTGCGGAGGGGGACTGCACCTGGCCGGTGGATGTCTTGGATGGACCGGTAGCAGAAGACCGTGCGATAAAGGGTAGCGAAGGAGTGACCACAGACACCTGCTGGAGGGGAGCTTGACTGGACCCCGTCCCGTTACTAGAGGATTCCTCCCTGGTGTTCTCGACCAGATTGGCTTGTCCTGGCAACAGCAGTGAAGGGGAGATTACCTCCTCCGACTCACCATCCGCAGTAGAGGCTGGAGCATCGTCTGTGAGAGTGAGTGTATGAGAGGAAAAGTTCTCCAGTCATCAAGCTAAGTGACTTAGAGTAGCTCAAAGCCAGCAAGCGTAGGGTGGTCGATAACACGCCCTGCTTACAACAGTGCGAGGTAGATTGAGTGATGAGGCGCTCTGCTAGGCCTCTATACCATAAATCGGTCATGACGCAGTAAGGAAACAAAATTAGTTAACTATTCATGATCAATAGACAACGTGAATGATCATTATTCGTTGTAGATTTATTCACAAAATAAAAACAATTGTAGAATACATTCGTACCCTTATTGATACAGAAGTGCTATGATGAAAAATCTTATCAAATTGAACATAAGTTGAACAGTCAAATTGAATTACAATTGAAAAGTAAAGTTTGATTGTTCGTTTGTTCAAGAATATTGACTAGAAAAACAAACCGCTAATGTACCCTCGTGGAACAATCCTCTCGTGTCAATTTTAGCAAATAGAATCAAAGTAAAGTGAAAACGGGACAGATTGATCATGATTTTGGAAGCATGGTAGTAACAGTGAAAAGGAAGTACCTAATAGAGATATTGTGTATAGCAACGAAAAACTGAGGTGGCAAACAGGGATCACCTGCATTAAATCTATACTCTTAATGGAATCTCACGTTTGAGAACAGCAGGCTTGGACGAAGGGGAGGAAGAGCGTCTGATAAACAGGTCGCTAGCAGAAAGAAGCGCAACACCGGAACTTCAACTGTGCTCGGGTATTTATACACACGCCTTACTGCGAATAGCATGTATGTATTGCATAAAGTGACGCAAGGCGCACTCTTAACACTGACCGTCAGCATGCTCGAGGTTGCAGGAGAGTGCAGCTGTGTTGACGGAGGCCCTCATAATGCCAGCGGAGGTCGAAGCAGGGTGTGCATGCGGGCCGTGGGGGTCTGGACAGCGGCAAAGGAAAGGATGAAATACAGATGCGTACACAAGACCAAATCCCTCAGAAAGTGGGGTGGCTGATAGCTAGGCGCTCCTCAAACTCCTCCCATGCACTCACACGCAAACTCCGCTCTTTGGTGCCGAAGGGTCCGGCCAGGACCCCGCAACGCACACTTCGAGTCAGGAGTAAAACCAGAGATCAGTGTTAGCAGCAGGGCTCGACAGTGTTTACTGGTTTATCCCAGCTGCGTTATAGTTACCAGGCCTCCTCAAACCCTAGTCTATCGCGTTTTTCAACAAGACGGCAAGGGCGGGAAAGCACTTCAGGGCAGCGTCAAAACTCATCCATTCAGAACAGTTCTCAACTCCCGCCTATCCATTGCAAGCTCTCTCGCTTATGTCTTTCCTTCCTTACATCTGCTTTACGCCGTCCATCTACAGAAACTTCAGTAAACCTTTAGGACTACGTTCACTCACCGCCGAAATCATCACCCATTTAAACACTGACCCATCTTCCATCCTCGCCGTGCGCAAGAACCATCTCAGAACCATCTCCTCACCATCCCCGTTCTAATTCGAACGTCATTATTCATTATTTCCCCCAACGTTACATCGGTAATGCCACTCCAACATTCCATCTCGAAAACATTCAACCTTCTCCTCTTTTTCACTCTCGCCCCACGTCTCAGCTCTGTAGAGCAGTTGGGACAACTACCTCCTCGTACAACCCTCTCTCTGCTTCTATACCTAATGTCATATAGCTCATAACACTCTTCAGCGCACACAACAATCCAACACCCTTCCTTCACTTGCAATTTCACTTCACTTTACAGTATTTCAATCATTTTCACATGAGAGCTCAGGTGCTTAAAACAAAAAACTTCCCCCAATGCCTCTCCCTTTACGACACTGATTCTGCTCGCATCGAGATCCCTCGAACATCTCGTTACTTTACTTTTACTCGTCAACTTGGGTAAAAGTCCGCAATAAGGAGAGGAGGATTTTAGTTGTTAGGAGCAACTGGCTCGACTGTCAGTTGCTTCTAACAGCTGAAATCCTCGACTTAATACACTCGCGCTTTCCTACCTGACAACTTAATTCATGCTGAGGTTGAAGCGCCAGGGACACATAATGACACATAGTCTCAGTCTCACTTTCATTGTGAACCAAGCAATCACTTTGCTCCCCACTCTGACACGTGCTCGACAGGGAGACGCCGAGGCACTCCACAGCTCCGCCCTGTCGACCTCATTTTAGGCCTTTGCCTGTTCAATGAAACCCAGAACACATCCTCTCCTTTTGCAAGGTACTCCTCTTGGACTCTTCTCACTACAAAAATTTGATTAGCACACCATCTACCGCTCCTGAAGCCACACAGTTCCGCGCCAATCGCAACACTCGTGCCGTCTCACATCCCAATGATTAGATTTGAGGGCCACGCTTTCCTCGTGCACCAGAGTCAATGTCCTTCTGGCACTGAATGTCAAACCAGCAGCCAGCGTAGCATCAAGTTTAATCATCCGTCTGTGGCACTGCTTCGACTCATGGCAAGCTCAGGTCACCACATTTTATAAGGAGAGGTCACACAAGGGCTCTATTCAAAAAGAGTAACGGGCAGTGGTCCTCTGAGAAGGAGGAGTCAATAGATAGATGAGATGACGTATGATCAGTTCACAACAGATCAGATTTCAACGACGAGGTTGGTTTCTCGAAGGTAACCGAGAAGCGGTTCCGCACAAAATTGCCTCTGTGGGAGCTAAGTAAACATGAGGTGGAGTGTATGAAAAAAAGTCCAGGAACCAGCTCATGAAGAAATGTGCGTGTGTGTGTGTGTGTGTGTGTGTGTGTGTGTGTGTGCGTGTGTGTGTGTCGACATTCTGTCTAGGTTGGGCATTCTGCTTCTGCTGCGTGGGACTTAACATTCCATGCAGTATGGGGGGTGGCGTTGCCTCCATTAGGTGTACGTGCGTTAATATATGTTCAATTTCAATCGGCATAGAATTGTCTCAGCCCGTCGAGATCGGCTGCTCGAAAAGACCCTAGGTGTAGATGCGTCTTTGATAGTGCGCACTTCATTTCTCATAGGAACATCAAACCACTCCATGTATCATTTATTTCGCAAAGCTCATTTAATTGCTGGTAAAAGTCTCTATATGGAAGTGGCAGCTGTTCTGCTGGATCAGGCGCCGTTGCAGTTTTTCGCGCCGCTTCGCCCGCCTGCTCATCGAAC
The DNA here is from genome assembly GCA_016164225.1 of Gammarus roeselii. Lineage (NCBI taxonomy): Eukaryota > Metazoa > Arthropoda > Malacostraca > Amphipoda > Gammaridae > Gammarus > Gammarus roeselii. Next base: position 561 of record SDVV010022689.1, on the reverse strand, counting down.
ACAACCTAGTCAGTGGTCACAAATCCAGCACAAACAAACGAACGGTCTTGTTTCTGGAGGATAATCGCATAAGCCAGCGCAGGATTGCTGAAACGATAGCATGGCAATAGTTGAAGATCTCCAGAGTTCAAATCGGGCTAAGCGAATCACTGAAGGTTTAAAAATTGACATCTGGAAGAGTATGGGCTGTTTAAAGGGCTCAGCAGTGAATGAAGACTGACGCTGACGCAGGATTCTCTAAGCGACGATGCGCCCGAGGATTTGATTTGGGCCTCATTTCCACCAGAGCCTCAACGTGAGTCATAATAGGCGCCCCCGTAGGGCTCGATGATCATTGATTCCAATAGGCTCGCATGCCTAGGTGTGCGAGGAAAGTACAAAACAACGCTTTTAACGTTAGAAAGAAAGTGAAAATTTTAGCAATGTCAGACGCACGCTGGTGCGCAAAAGAAAAAACGCTTACACGAAACGGATCTCCGCTTCCAATCCTTTTGAATTTGAAGAGTATATATACGCACTCTAGTGCGTACAGGTAGCATCAAGATTAGTACAAGGTCAGTG
>SDVV010022688.1:0-12895 GCA_016164225.1 Gammarus roeselii | reverse complement strand
TATATTAATGCGTCTCGGCTGAGTATGAGCGAAGCTCATAACCTGAACTTTGGGCATCGGGACCGAAATTCCTTTGCGCTAATCTCAGAGCCGTGTAATTTATTCGATTCATAGATTTCTTAACAGGAATATTGTACATGGAACTTCAAATTAAATTTCATCCTTGCATAATCTTCATCAGCAGTATTAATTATCTTCCGCCTCGGCCTTACTTCAAAATAGAGAATTATATTTTTTAAATCTATTCTGCACTAGGAGGAAAGATCCCGAGCGTGGCACTATTTATAACACATATTTAGATACATATTCTTATATCAAACAAAAAATGTGTTTTACAGTATGTACATCATAAACATAAGATTCGAGTATGTATACCACAAAATTACGATTCCAGTGTGTATATCGTGAACATAAGATTCCAGTATGTATATCATATACAAAAGATTCTGGTATGCATATCAAATACGTACGTTTATTCAACTGTACAGTTAAATTGTACTATTTTATTGGTGCTAGGTTTGAAAACGTTATTCTACGGGAAGTTAGTCAATTCTGGAAAACTTATGCCATGTCACCTCCATCATGTTTACATAAAAGAGTTGCGAAGTGCTTCATCATGTGTATAATGGATACTTGATATAACCCTGAACTGTATCGAACTGGTATCCTCCATCAGCCGCACCGAGATCGTCAGTAATGAGAACCAAGTCAGATTATGATTAATATAGGAGTAAGAAAATCGGAGCATGATGTCTACTTTATGAGCCAAGCCTGGTTTAAACTATTTAAACAAATTTACTCATACATATGAGAACGTGCATTATGTGGCAAATAGTAGCCTCATTATCCCGTAGGGCAATAATATACACACTGAAGTCTGTTAAGTGTACTCGACCAACGCATATCTTATAGACACATTATAATTCTGTACCGGGCCTTCCGTAGTACAGAAGTATAATATTATATACAAATTCATTATGAGTGGGCACAATATATTGACTTGCGGTAAGATCTTTGGACCTGTCACCAAGTACACTGGAGGAGACTAAATATGACAAGGAAACGTACTAAACACGGCTCTATCGATTTACTTGCTATCAGTCACAATTGCATTGACAAAGAATAAAATGTCAAGCGCATTGAAAGTTTGATGTGACCGACTCGCATTGTTTCCTTAAGTCACATGGGTCAGCATATTGTGTATTCTTTATTTCGCATTCATATACTGTACATTCATTCCTATTGCAAAAGTTCACATCAACAGGTCTTTAGAACAACTGTTGTGACGCAATCCTTTCGTGTAACTATGAAAAGTGATTGAGGCCCTCGTTTCGAGTCCTAAATGATGAAGGTCTCACTAGATTAGTGTCAATGAAATAGAGTTGATTGGATTTGCGTGCTCAATTGTATATTAAAAATTTTGAAACAAAATCAACCCGTGTGTTGCAATCGATTGTTGGTTTGGTCATCAAAGGATGCCGAATTGGATCCATAAAACCAACATAACTGTTTCTCCAAAAATGTACCCATCTTTAGTGTGTTTGTATTCAAATTTTTATGATGAATTATTGTGAATTTGAATAACAATGATAGTTATATGGATGAAACTTTAGTAGAATAATAAAAAAACATTTTATAAATATATGGTACCAACATATTCCCACATTCCGTCCATGAAACTAACTTTTGATGTAAATGGGTTTCTTAATTATAAACTATACAATGATGGCAAGTACGTATCATTCATATTCGAGGGGAAACGTAGCGCAGTGAACTCCGACGGGGAAGTGAGGTAATACACTGAGGAATTTAGTTCGGTTATGCTGTGTTAAAAAGGGATCGTTATGCGAGAGGAAAAGCAATTATTGACGAATTCATGCTGGAAACAACATTTGGTGGAAAAACTAGTATTACTGTTAGTTACTCGAAACAACTAATAATTATCTCCTCACTTGCTTCATAATTTCTTGCTGAACACGATCCGCTTTGTGAGTCACGCCTAAAAGTTGCTTGCTAACCAGTTTGTGTAGTTCTCTAACTGGGCTCGATGTAGAACTAATTGGCAACTAATTGGCAACTAGAGGCGTTACATCACAGCCTGCCAATTAATGTGAACAAAAATACATTTCATTGTGTGTTAAAAATGGTGCGTTGCATACGTCAATGCACGTCTCGCCAGAAGAAGGAAGTCAACTATAAAAATATAACGAGTCGATCGAGACAAAAATTCCGGCATTTATTTGTAAAAAGATCAATGAGCATTGACAGGTTGACAATTTTGTACATAATAAATTATTGAACAATAACACAGATTGTCTTATTTAACACGCATGTACACACAGTTTAAATGTTCTCACATAACTCTGCGTAGTTACTTCTCCACTCCTCGCCAACCGCTCGGTATTTGCTGAATTGCTGTGTTTCCCTCATACCTCGCTGCATGGCCTTGTCTCCCTCATACCTCACTGCATTGCTGTGTCTCCCTCGTACCACTCTGCTTTGTCTCCCACATACCACTCTGCATTGCATTGTCTCCCTCATACCTCACGGCATTGCCTGGTCTCCCACGTACCTCACTGCGCTGCTTTGTCTCTCTCATACATCACTGCACTGCTTAGTCTCCCTCACACCTCACTGCATTGTTTTGTCTCCCTCATACCTCACTGCATTGCTTAGTCTCCCTCACACCTCACTGCATTGTTTTGTCTCCCTCATATCTCACTGCATTGCTTAGTCTCCCTCATACCTCACTACAATGATTTGTCTCCCTCATATCTCACAGCATTGCTTAGTCTACATCATCATACCTCACTGCATTGTTTTGTATCCCTCATACCTCACTGCATTGCTAAGTCTCCCTCATACCTCACTGCATTGCTTAGGCTCCCTCATAACTCACTGCATTGCTTAGTCTCCCTCATACCTCACTGCATTGCTTAGTCTCCCTCATACCTCACTGCATTGTTTTGTCTCCATCATACCTCACTGCATTGTTTAGTCCTCCTCATACCTCACCGCATTACTTAGTCTCCCTCATACCTCACTGCATTGTTTTGTCGCCCTCGTACCTCACTGCATTGCTCAGTCTCCCTCATACCTCAATACATTGTTTTGTCTCTCTCATATCTCACTGCATTGCTTAGTCTCCCTCATACCTCACTGCATAGTTTTGTCCCTCTCATACCTCACTGCATTGCTCAGTCTCCTTCATACTTCCCTGCATTGTTTTGTCTCCCTCATACCTCACTGCATTGTTTTGTCTCCCTCATACCTCACTTCATTGCTCAGTCTCCCTCATACCTCACTGCATTGTTTTGTCTCCCGCATATCTCACCGCATTGCTTAGTCTGCTCATTTCTCACTGCATTGCTTAGTCTCCCTCATACCTCACTGCAATGATTTGTCTCCCTCATATCTCACTGCATTAGTTAGTCTCTATCATACCTCACTGCATTGTTTCGTATCCCTCATACCTCACTGCATTGTTTTGTATCCCTCATACCTCACTGCATTGCTTAGGCTCCCTCATAACTCAATGCATTGTTTTGTCCCCTTCTTACCTCACCTAATTGCTTTGTCTCCTTTATACCTCACTGCATTGTTTTGTCTCTCTCATATCTTACTGCATTGCTTAGTCTCCCACAAACCTCACTGCATTGTTTTGTCTCCCTCATACCGCACTGCATTGTTTTGTCTCCCTCATATCTCACTGCATTGCTTAGTCTCCCTCATGCCTCACTGCATTGTTTTGTCCCCTCCAAACCTCCCTTCCCTGTCCAAGCCCCAACTCTTCTGCCGAACACTTCTGGTTTGCTCTGAAGATTCTGCGGTTCCAAAAAATATTCAAGAGTTTCTTTGTTCTGCTTGGGATTCAATAGAGCACATGACAACGACTCTGAAGAAAAATATTCTATCAGGAAGAATTGAGCAGGTGGGAACATTATTATATTAGAAGACATACAACACTGGATAATTTATTTGGGTTAAGCTGTGCGTTAAACGGATCGTTATTATGTGTGAGAAAAGGCGATCATTACCGAATCACTGCTGAAAATACTGTGTGGGGACGAAAATAAGTATATCTATAAGTTACTTGAGACGGTGAATAATTGTCTATTCACTTACATCACTCATCATAGAGTAACGAATTGAATACTAATAATAAATCAAAATCAATTGTCATTTAATCTGCCCTACCCAATCCCCCTACATAGGCTGCTCATTCAAGCCCTAAAGACAGTGGGATGTCATGCAGTGGAACAGGGGGGGAATAGTGCAGTGCGTAATGGTGGTGTTGGTGTAAGAAAATCAACTCTACATTACTCTAACCCATTTCAACTTTTTCACTTCCATCCCCTTCAGAGATAATGAATGGTTCCTTTCCCAAATATACATGGGAAACAATATTGCTGCTACATTTTTTGGAGATATATAATAATAGGCCTTTGGAAGTTGAATATTTTATCCGTATTGATTATTGCATAGAGCACACGATAAAGCCATGTTTCTAATGCAGTCAACGTCAGATCTTGCCTCTTAATTAACACACCTGAAAAAGTCAATAAAAGATGAACCTCTCACCGACTGGCACTGTGTGGTACAAAACCAAACGGCGCAATGAGCATTAGAGCTTCATGTCGTAACCATAACGTGCAACCTGTAAAAAACAACTCTTTGAAGGTTGCACATCAAGCGCTGTGAAGTCTCAGTGTGAATGGTGTAACCTGATGAATTTAGTGTAACGGAACATAAATTCAAATGTACTCGAGAAAACGAAGTTATGTGGAAAACAAATGCATGCCGGTTGAACAGAAATCTAGTTTATTGAGTAAAATACAGAGTTCATTGCGCTTCTTATTCATTTAGTGTACGGGTGTGACTATAATTATCATAGCGTGGAGTTAAAATTAATTGTATAGTTTATTTACAAGGTTAAGTGTGATTTTTTGATGAGTGAATGTCCAATATGCCGTTAATGAATATTTATTTGCCCCTAAACTTTCTTTGTGACGCGATTATTTTTCGTATTGTTCAATTTGTGAAAGTCAGGTTCTCTTGTTATTTTCAAAGTTATTTACACTCGTTTCCAAGACATTTGGGCATGTACTGAATTAGGTGCCTGCATGAAATATGTCCCGTTGCTGCAGGTTATGCAATAGGATATATTTATACTTCATTTTGCTGCGACGGGCCAGAACTGTGACCGTACCCTTTCCGTGTGCCTTATACAACATATAGGGGCAGCACGACTTGACCGTACCCTTTCCGTGTGCACTAGGTGATATATAGGGGCAGCACGACTTGACCGTACCCTTTCCGTGTGCATTAGGCTACATATAGGGGGCAGCACGACTTGGCAAAATGAGAGGAGAGATGCCCCTTTGCTCCGAACCTAATTGTTATGGTTGCTGATTATGTCTGCGTGCAGTACAGATTTAGCAAAGAAGAGAGAGAATGGGCAGGTGATTGTGAGGAGGAATTTGAATGTGTTGGCGCTATGTGAGACGACTGGGGAGATGATTGTGAGGAGGAAGTTGAATTTGTTGGCGCTTTGTGAGACGATTGGGGAGATGATTGGGAGAAAAGAGTTGAACGTGTTGACGCTATGTTAGACGATTGGGGAGATGATTATGAGGAGGAAGTTGAATGTGTTGGCGGTATGTGAGACGAGGTAGAAAAGTTTGGGTGGTACTGAGTTTCGTGTAGCCAGTGGTAGGGAGACGGGCTTGAAAGAAAGTTGGAAGCAAAAAATGTAGTTGCTGGAGTAGAAAAGTCCTCTAGATTGATGTGGGTGAAGCTCATGTAAGGTGTAGAAACATAAGAGTCTGCGAGTGCAAACGGACGAGGTAGTGAAAAGAGTGAGATCAATAGAGAAGATTAATAGATTAATCTGAGTGAGTGCACTGAGAGTTTTGGGGGACAATAAAACGTGGTGGGAATGGAGGACCTAAATGCTAGACTTGTCATACAGTAAACAATTGTTTGACGAAATGGTGAGGGGGGGGGGTGGCATTCCAGGAAGGAATGGCAGTGGAGAGAACCAAATAGGAGCATGGAGTGGGGGCTGGGGGTGAAAATCGTATTGATCTCGACAAACATGGTGTCGAGAGCGCATTGAGTGTAGCAAGCAAGGCTGAGGAGTTCCAGCAACGCCTGGAAAAGGCGTATAAATTAATGGTAGACGTTCAGAGGAGCATTGATGTGATATTCGAGAAATGTGTCTGGTGTTCGCGTTGTCTGAGGTCATTGGAGAAAATGTTAGGAGAGGTGGAGCGAAGAGCATATACAGGTGAATAATAGGAGTGACACAGAATAGAAAAGCTTTTCAAAGAGTAATTGCAGGTGAGGCTGATAGCCTGGACCATCTATTAAGATAAGAGAAGAGAAATGAATCGTGTGTTGAGGAGAGCCAAAAAATACGCAGATACTTGGTAGAGTAGCTGGTTGACCGACATATTTGAGAACAGGAAAAGGTGGCGGTGACTGATGTGGTGATGAGGTGGACTGAGTGTTATGAGGAGTTGTTGAATGTTGAGAATATTTGTGGGGCTGATGTTGTCGTTGTCGGATGTAGTTTAAATATGCAAATTTTGAAAGCAAGAAAATGTTGCGGGCATTACTAAATCAGATGGTGCTGGGGGCGGTAGAGGGTATGAGTTCAGGGACATACATTATTTCTGGCGCGGGGCGAGGAAAGGTTTAAAGGAGTGGGGGTGTAACGCTAATCGAATGTTTGTTGTGGCAACTCAAGTTGTGCTTTGTGATGGGAATTGTGCTGACTAAGTGGTGCAGTGCGTGCATTGTTCCAGAGTATGAAGGGAAAAGAGATAAAAAGGAATGCATCAACTCAAGCAGTACCAGTTTGTTATGTGTGGGAGGGATAGGTAATAGAGGAGAGTGCTCATCGAGAGGATTAAGGACAGTGCGAATGGTACGATCGGCGATGAGAAGTGTGTCATTATGATTGGTCGTTGGATGAAAGATCTGATTTTCTCATTTAGACGAGCTCATGAGAAATACCTTGCTAAGGGAAAGGATGTGTCCTGTGTCCTGGGCCTTCTTGAATCTGGAGAAGACCCTCAATACCCAGTCCGTGATTATCGATGTCATATTCGAAGAGAACAGACGATGAACCAAACATGGTATCACCGATCAGCTGATAATAACCCAAATAATCAATACTGACTTAAATATCGGATGTTCGCCCTCTATTGGCACTGGATTATCGATAATCGCCAGAAGGCCATAAGATGCTCAAGCCCATTTCTCTTCGCTTTCGACGATAGTTCGTCAATTGTGACGATCGCTTGGTGCTGGAACTGCTCAGAGAAATGAAAATATCTCCCTTTGTTTGTACTGAATTATCGACGATCTCCCAGAGGTTGTTCAAACAGAATTTCTAAAGAAGTCGGTGATGGCTCGTAGCTAGCACCAGTTATATCTGTTGCTTCGATGCAGCGAGCAGTTTCATACCTTAATTAAAATGATACTAGGTGAAGAGGCCTATATTTTGAGCAAGTATATAAATCAAATTTTAAATTTATGATGATGGTGAACACAAACCTTTTTCATGTTTTATTTCAATGTTTATGAACAATTTTTGGAGTCAGATTTTCGCATTGTATTCCAATTTTGTTACTTGATCTACACACAGTTACATGGGATATCATTATTGTGCGTCGGCAACAGTATATGCTGGTGAAGCTGAGGAGTGGCGAGGTTATCTGTAGGGATAGATCTGAAGAGGTTAATTGGCAGCCACTAAATTCACTTGCCAAGTGGAACGCAGTATCGCACCAAATGTGAATAGAACCCTGCTACATAGAGACACGAGTCGGAGACAGCGAGACTCTATCCACTAGGCCCTAGTACATAGAGACACGAGTCGGAGACAGTGAGACTTCAACCACCAGGACCTGGTACATAGGGACACGAGTCGGAGACAGTGAGACTCTAACCACTAGGCCCTATTACATAGAGACACGAGTTGGAGAAATTGAGACTCTATACACTAGGCCCTAGTACATAGAGATGCGAGTCGGAGACAGTGAGACTCTAACCACTAGGCCCTGGTACATAGAGACACGAGTCGGAGTCAGCGATACTCTAACCACTAGGCCCTGGTACATAGAGACACGAGTCGGAGACAGTGAGACTCTAACCTCTAGGCCCTGATACATAGAGACGCGAGTCGGAGACAGCGAAACTCTAACCACTAGGCTATGATACATAGAGACTAGGCCCTGGTACATAGAAACACGAGTCGGATGCAGTGAAACTCTAACCACTAGTCTCTGGTAATTAGAGACACGAGTCGGAGACAGCGATACTCAAACCACTAGTCCCTGGTACATAGAGACACGAGTCCGAGACAGCGAGACTCTAATTACTAGTTCCTGGTACATAGAGACACGAGTCGAAGAAAGCGAGACTCTAGTCAATAGGCTAGCACCAATTATATTTGGTGCTTCGATGAAGCGCGCAGTTTCATACCTTAATTTAAATGATACTAGGTGAAGAGGCCTATATTTTGAGCAGGTATATAAATCAAACTTTAAATTTATGATGATGGTAGACACAAACATTTTTCATGTTATATTTCAATGTTTTTCAACAACTTTTGGAGTCAGATTTTCGCATTGTATTCCAATTTTTGTTACTTGATCTACGCACAGTTCTATGGGATATTATTATTGTGCGTCGGCAACAGTATATGCTGGTGTCGCTGAGGAGCGGCGAGGTTATCTGTAGGGAGAGATCTGAGAGGTTAATTGGCAGCCACTAAATTCACTTGCCAAGTGGAAGGCAGTATCGCACCAAATGTGAGTAGAACCCTGCTACATAGAGACACGAGTCGGAGACAGCGAGACTCTATCCACTAGGCCCTAGTACATAGAGACACGAGTCGGAGACAGTGAGACTTCAACCACCAGGACCTGGTACATAGGGACACGAGTCGGAGACAGTGAGACTCTAACCACTAGGCCCTATTACATAGAGACACGAGTTGGAGAAATTGAGACTCTATACACTAGGCCCTAGTACATAGAGATGCGAGTCGAAAACAGTGAGTCTTCAACCACTTGCCCTGGTACATAGAGACACGAGTCGGAGACAGCGATACTCTAACAACTAGGCCCTGGTAGATAGAGACTCGAGTCGGAAACAGTGTGACTCTAACCTCTAGGTCATGATACATAAATACACGAGTCGGGGACTGCGAGACTCTAATCACTAGTCCCTGGTACATAGATACACGAGTCGGAGACAGTGAGACTCTAACCACTAGGCACTGGTACATAGGGACACGAGTCGGAGACAGTGAGACTCTAACCTCTAGGTCCTGGTACATAGAAACACGAGTCGGAGACAGCGAGACTCTAATCACTAGTTCCTGGTACATTGAGACACGAGTTGGAGACAGTGACACTCTAACAATTAGGCACTGGTACATAGAGACACGAGTTGGAGAAAGTGAGACTCTATTCACTAGTTCCTGGTACATAGAGACACGAGTCGGAGAAAGCGAGACTCTAATCAATAGGCTAGCACCAATTATGTCTGGTGCTTCGATGAAGCGAGCAGTTTCATACCTTAATTCAATTGATACTAGGTGAAGAGACCTATTTTTTGAGCAGGTATATAAATCAAACTTTAAATTCATGATGATGGTAAACAAAAAAAAATTCTCATGTTCTATTTCAATGTTTTTCAACAACTTTTGGAGTCAGATTTTCGCATTGTATTCCAATTTGTTACTTGATCTGCACACAGTTACATGGGATATCATTATTGTGCGTCGGCAACAGAATATGCTGGTGTCGCTGAAGAGCGACGAGGTTATCTGCTGGGAGGGATCTGAAGAGGTTAATTGGCAGCCACTAAATTCACTTGCCAAGTGGAACGCAGTATCGCACCAAATGTGAGTAGAACCCTGCTACATAGAGACACGAGTCGGAGACAGCGAGACTCTATCCACTAGGCCCTAGTACATAGAGACACGAGTCGGAGACAGTGAGACTTCAACCACTAGGCCCTGGTACATAGAGACACGAGTCGGAGACAGTGAGACTCTAACCACTAGGCCCTGATACATAGAGACACGAGTTGGAGAATGTGAGACTCTATCCACTAGGCCCTAGTACATAGAGACACGAGTCGGAAACAGTGAGACTTCAACCACTAGCCTTGGTACATATAGACACGAGTCGGAGACAGCGAGACTCTATCCACTAGACTCTGAAATAGAGACACGAGTCGGAGACAGTGATACTCTAACCACTAGGCCCTGCTACATAGAGACACGAGTCGGAAACAGCGAGACTCTATCCACTAGGCCCTAATACATAGAGACACGAGTCGATGACAGTGAGACTTCAACCACTAGGCCCTGGTACATAGAGACACGAGTTGGAGAAAGTGAGACTCTATCCACTAGTCCCTGGTACATAGAGACACGAGTCGGAGACAGTGAGACTTTATCCACTAGGCCCTGGTACATAGAGACACGAGTCGTCGACAGTTACACTCTAACCACTAGTCCCTGGTACATAGAGACACGAGTCGCAGACAGCGAGACTCTAACTACTAGTCCCTGGTACATAGAGACACGAGTCGGAGACAGCGAGACTCTAACCACTAGTCCCTGGTACATAGAGACACGAGTCGGAGACAGCGAGACTTTGACCACTAGTTCCTGGTACATAGAGACACGAGTCGGAGACAGTGACACTCTAACCACTAGTCCCTGTTTCATAGAGACACGAGTCGGAGACAGTGACACTCTAACCACTAGGCACTGGTACATAGAGACACGAGTTGGAGACAGTGACACTCTAACCACTAGGCACTGGTACATAAATACACGAGTCGCAGACAGCGAGACTGTAACCACTAGGCACTGGAACATAGAGACACGAGTCGGAGACAGTGACACTCTATCCACTAGGCACTGGTACATAGAGACAAGAGTCGGAGACAGTGACACTCTATCCACTAGGCACTGGTACATAGAGACACGAGTCGGAGACAGTGACACTCTAACCTCTAGGCACTGGTACATAGAGACACGAGTCGGAGACAGTGACACTCTAACCACTAGGCTCTGGCACATAGAGACACGAGTCGGAGACACCGAAACTCTAACCACTAGGCCTGGTACATTGGGACACGAGTCGGAGACAGCGAGACTCTAACTCCTAGGCCCTGGTACATAGAGACACGAGTCGGAGACAGAGAGACTCTAACCACTAGGCAATGGTACATAGAGGCACGAGTCGGAGACAGCGAGACTCTAACCACTAGTCTCTGGTAAAAAGAGACACGAGTAGGAGACAGCGCTACTCTAACCACTTGTCCCTGGTACATAGAGACAACAGTCTTAGACAGTGACACTCTAACCACTAGTCTCTGGTACATAGAGACACGAGTCGTCGACAGTGACACTCTAACCACTAGTCCCTGGTACATAGAGACACGAGTCGGAGACAGCGAGACTTTGACCACTAGTTCCTGGTACATAGAGACACGAGTCGGAGACAGTGACACTCTAACCGATAGTCCCTGTTACATAGAGACACGAGTCGGAGACAGTGAGACTCTAACCACAAGTCCCTGGTACATAGAGACACGAGTCGGAGACGGTGACGCTCTATCCACTAGGCACTGGTATATAGAGACACGAGTCGGAGACAGTGACACTCTAACCACTAGGCACTGGTACAAAGAAACACGAGTCGCAGACAGCGAGACTGTAACCACTAGGCACAGGAACATAGAGACACGAGTCGGAGACAGTGACACTCTAACCACTAGCCCCTGGTACATAGAGACACGAGTTGGAGACAGTGACACTCTAACCACTAGGAACTGGTACATAGACACACGAGTCGTCGACAGTGACACTATAACCACTAGGCACTGGTATATAGAGACACGAGTCGCAGACAGCGAGGCTCTAAGCACTACGCACTGGTACATAGAGACACGAGTCGGAGACAGTGACACTCTAACCACTAGGCACTGGTACATAGAGACACGAGTCGGAGACAGTATCACTCTAACCACTAGGCACTGGTACATAGAGACACGATTCGGAGACAGTGCCACTTTAACCACTAGGCACTGGTACATAGAGACACGAGTCAGAGACAGTGGCACTCAAACCACTAGGCACTGGTACATAGAGACACGAGTCGGAGGCAGTGACACTCTAACCACTAGGCCCTGGTACATTGAGACACGAGTCGAAGACAGTGACACTCTAACCACTTGGCACTGGTACATAGAGACACGAGTCGGAGACAGTGACACTCTAACCATTGGGCACAGGTACATAGAGACACGAGTCGGAGACAGTGACACTCTAAACACTAGGCGCTGGTACATAGAGACACGAGTCGGAGACAGTAACACTATAACCACTAGGCACTGGTACATAGAGCCACGAGTCGGAGACAGTAACACTATAACCACTAGGCACTGGTACATAGAGCCACGAGTCGGGGACAGTGACACTCTAATCACTAGGCACTGGTACATAGAGATACGAGTCATAGACAGTTACACTCTAACCACTAGGCACTGGTACATAGAGACACGAGTCAGAGACAGTGACACTCTAATCACTAGGCACTGGTACATAGAGACACGAGTCGGAGACAGTGACACTCTAACCACTAGGCCCTGGTACATAGAGACACGAGTCGGAGACAGTGACACTCTAACCAGTTGGCACTGGTACATAGAGACACGAGTCGGAGATTGTGATGATCTAACCACTAGGCACTGGTACATAGAGACACGAGTCGTAGACAGTGACACTCTAACCACTAGGCACTGGTACATAGAGACACGAGTCGGAGACAGGGACACTATAACCACTAGGCACTGGTAC
>SDVV010022687.1:0-12895 GCA_016164225.1 Gammarus roeselii | reverse complement strand
TGGCTGACATCTTAATGTTTTTCTAGAAGATCTTTATGAATTCTGATCGACTCATGGAGTGCCAGTTCATTGTCAATATTGAGCCAATATAATTTTTGGAGGAGAGGACTTACATGGTCTTGTTTTCTGTGGTTACCATCGCATGTTATTCTTGCAGCAAAGTTTATACAACGTTGAACTTTCTCTCTTTGTGTTTTGGTGCATTTCCCCCAAATTGAATGAGTAGTTAATGTGAGAAAATACTGAAATGTTGACAATCAATAATCTTGATTTTAAATCCAATTCTTCTTTTGCAGAATTTAGGAACAAAGGTGTTCCATTCAACTTGGAACACAGAGTAGTTAGGTGGTGTTTCAGGCTAAACCTGGGTTGTGTTGGAGCCAGAATCCAATCCAGTACTTGATGTGGCCAATATTTTCTTCTCCTTTTAGTAGGGCACACCTCACTGAGAGTCCTCTAGCAGATGGATCTAGAAATGCGTCCACCATATAAATCTACTTGATAGCTATGGGGACCAGGTGCACCAAAGAAAGATTTTAATTTGTTCACAAATTTCAACATACTTTGCAAAAAAAACTGCATACTGAGAAGGCCAAGGCAACCAAGAGCAGTCATGGAATCTGCAATGACTACTAGCAACTTGACTAAAATTAGTTCATCACAACAAAATACTGTTGAGAACCACTATTTTCCCACCTGTCTGCCAGTGCAGCTAAAATCATAAACTTTATATTTTGAAACAAAATAGAATATATATCTTTACATAATAAATTCAAAACTGAAACAGGTAACATAAAACTATATAATACAAGCAATAGTAGTAGGCAGGCGCAACAATATCAGTGTTGAAATATTATTTTCAGAATGGAGATGATTCCAAATAATTCTTTTCTTGAAATATTTAGTTGTCTGTGTAAGTGTCAAATGAAAAATTTAGGCTAGGCATCCCACCATAGTAACCAGAGAAAGGGCTTGGCCAGGTCTTGCTCATGTAGATCATGTTTATCAATTTCATGCAAACAGAATAATCACTCTTTCATTTCATAACTTTTGAGCTCTGACTCTAGCCCAAAATCAATGTAGGCATAATATAGCTCCTTCTTAATTAGCTACCACTTCTTGTTCATCACCATATCTCATTAGTTATACGCAGGTCGTTTTATTGTTTTAGGATTTTTTTTCAAGGTTTTGGTATCAATTCAAGTTGTTCATAACACATCAAAACATTTACTCAATCTTACAGAATTGTTGTAAAAAACAACAAAGAAGAATCAAATTATATGCGTAAGTTTGTGTAGGAGTCCATAATTGCAGTAAAGGCATAGGTTGATATCTGCTCAAGTCATTGATCACATTCTACTAATTTTGTTGCTCAAAGTAGCAAATGAAGTGCATTATGGCATGCAGAAACATAACTAATGCAACACTTACAAATTTGGCAACCCCAAAAACCCTTTGAAGTCTTGGCCAGGCAGGGTGGCACCTGATGCACATATCATAGCTGGCAATCTATTTCATCCACACAGAAAACACACAAAAAACACCTAAAAGTATATATCTTTAAATAGATTTGTCAGTCAGTTATAAGATAATTTCTCTATATATATATGACTGAATGATGTAAGTAGAGACAGTCAGCTCAGTGTTTACTAACACAACATGAAGAAAGCAATGAAAAATGTCCACACCAAGGTTTTGAAAAGAAGTTCACACTAAGGCCTGGACATGTAACCTTGCAGTATAATCATCTGGTCTTTGTGAAATTAGCAATGCATTTTGAAATTGGCATGAGAGAGGTTTCAGAGGGTGTTGACTGGCATTATGAGTTTCTGCATGGCACTGTGGAGGAGAATTAGAGTTTGTTTCAGTCAATTGTCCTTTCACTTGTAGACAAGTTTGTTCCCACTCGAGACTCTGCTTCACGACCAAGCTGGTTGCGGAGCCCTACTGGGGAGCTGATGACCAGTAGACTAGGGCTTGGCCGCAGTATAAGCTTTTGAGGGGGGGGGAGCTTGGTAGGCAGCATGAGGAGGTGTTGGCGTCCTTGCAGAGATTTAATGGGCTTAATTTCAAGTACAGAAATTTTTCAAGCCACAGCCAGTGTCTGTATGAGCAGAAATTAGCAGAGGACTTCTCTGTTACTCCCAAGATGTTTCACTCCTATATCAGAGGAAGAAAGAAGGGCTATCCTTCTGTTGGTCCTCTGAAGCTTCCATCAGGTGAGGTTGTTGCTGGTCAGAGAGGCATGAGTCAGCTGTTTGTAGACTCTTTATTGTCTGTTATGTAGATGCTGATCCTGCCGGCCCTTCTCCACATCAGCTTTCCCCTGGAAAATTTAGTGGGATTTGTGTGACTAGACTGTTAGTTTATCAGATTCTGGGTGGTTTAGACGTCTTCTGCCCTTGGACCTGATAGCATTCACCCTGGTGTTTCTGAAGTCATGTTCTTGGCAGCTGTCATTGCCCTTGTCTCTGATTTTTGCAAAGTCATTAGGCCTCAGAGTTTTACCAAAGGCCTGGAAGGAATCTCGTGTGGTTTCTACATTCAAGTCTGGTTCAAGAAGTAACCCTCTCAATTATCAACCTGTGAGTCTTACTTCTGTTTGCTGTAAGGTGCTGGAACAGGTTATTGTGTCCCAAGTGGTGTCTTAGGAAAATCTGGCATTTTATCTGAGGGTCAATTTGGTTTCAGGGTGGGAAGGAGCACCGAAGACAATATTTTGCTTACTTTGCTACTTATGGCAAGGTTGCTGATTGGGTAGATGAAGGAATGGTTGTAGATGTGTTTTTTATGGTTTCTCTAAGCATTTGATGTTGTCAGTCACTGGGTTTAGTTGGACAAACCGAGATGTGTGGGTATTGCGGATGGACTGTTGGATTGGAATCGTAATTTCCTGATATGGAGGCAAATGTGTGTTTCTGTGGGGGGGAGTTGTCAGTGACTTCCGGGTGACAAGAGGTGTGTCCCAAGGTTCTGTGCTGGGTCATCTCTTGTTTCTGCTATATGTCAATCATGCAGGTGTGGCTTGTGAATGGAAGGCCTTTGCTGACAACTTCAAACTTTATTAGTTTCCCCCGCGATGTACAAGCAGTTTGCCTGGGTGTGTCTTCCTTGCAGAGGGATCTGAATTGGGTGCAGTCTGGATCGTAGTCATGGAATCTCTTGTTGAACATTGACAAGTATGTCTTTATGTGTTTTTACAGGGCCATCTTGAATTGGAGCAGATTGATGATAGAACTGCTTATTATTTGAATAGTGTGGTACTTGAGCTGGTCAATTCCTTCAGGGAATTGGAAGGGCTTGTTGACTTAAGGCTGCGGTAACATCTCCACGTGAGGAGTGTTGTAAGAAAGGCTTCCACTCTGGCAATCAGTCTGCTCCGCTTTACTGTCAATAGGAGTTCTGTTTTCATGGTCTCTTTGTTTATTACTCATGTAAGACCCATCTTGGACTACTGCTCATGTGTGTGGAATGTGGGATACTTGGGGGATCTGAGACTGTTGGAGTCTGTGCAGAGGAGGTCGACCCAGAAGATTGATGGGCTGGGTGGAGTGGACTATGGTGAGCGGCTCAAAGCAATGCAGTTGTTTTCTGTGAGGGGGAGGTTGTTGCGTTTTGATCTTGTGAAATGTTGGAAGATTTTTCATTGTTCTGTTGATTCAGGTTTGTCTGCTCTGTTTGAGAGAGCTCCGGATGTTGGCACACGTGGGCATCCTTCCAAGCTGGTGGTTCCTTGCTGTCAGATGGACTATAAACGGAGATTCTTTTATTCTCGCTGTGTGCAGATTTAGAACCGGCTGTCCGCTGATGTGGTGCAGTGTGATTCAATTCGGGGCTTCAAGAGGTCCCTAGCGGAGGAATTGGGGGCAGTGTTGTATGAGTTTTGCTAGACTAAATTTGATGTGATTTTGTGGCTTTGTTTGTGTTGCTGACAGTTGTCTGCAGTTGTTGACTGTCTTCATTGTTTTGTTTTCTTTGGACCTATTGAGGGCATTCCCACTAGCGTCCAGCTGCAGTGCTTGTACCGTGCTGTTCTTTTTTATTGCTGGCACACTGAGGTGTACTGCCTCCCATGCCTGCGTGCCCTGTTGTGGCTGTAAGAGCTGCAAAGGTGAGATACAAAGGTGAGATGTGGAAGTACAGCTACTACACAAGTACCCAGATTTAGTAGTGGCAATATATTTAATTTTATATCCCAATATATGACCAACTGGATCAGTGATGATAGTCAGCATTATAACCTATGCTAACCAAACCTTACAAAATTTAACTTTATCGTACTTAATTCAACCTATCCTAGCAACCTAATCCGCTTTAGTCTACCTATCCTATACTTCTCATCTTATTCAGTTGCTACCTGCAAAAGTATAATATCAACAGAAATCAATAGATGGCACTGAAAAAAAAGAGCGTTTGAGGAGTGGTTGCAGGTGAAGTTGGTAGTGGCTTATGAAAGCTACAAAGAGAAGAGAAACCAGGTGAAGCAAGTGGTGAGGAGAGCCAAAAGGGATGCTGATGACAGGTGAGGCAGACGGTTGTGCCAGAATTTGGAGAACAAAAAGATCTTTGGGAAAGAAATGAAGGGGGTGACAGAGGGAAAGACCAGAAAGGAGGAAGTGGTGGAAGATGAAAACGACCAGTTGTTGTTCGAAAGTGGTGATGTACGGAAGAGGTGGGCCAAGTATTTTCACAAGTTGTTGAATGTGGAGGATGACGAAGAGGTTGACAATGTTGCTGGGGGTGGTGGTGCTCAGATGACAGTTTTGGAATTAAGACTTGTGGCAGAAAGTACCGTGGATGGGAGCAGGAGGCTGTGGAGGTGATGAAAGCAAGGAAAGCCCCTGGTTTGGATTGCTTTGCAAGCAAGTGCCTGAAGAAAGGTGGAGTTACGATTGTCAAATGGCTGGTGAGGTAACTAAACTTGTGTTTTGTGGCAGGCGTGGTACCGATTGAGTGGCGCAGTTTCTCAAATGTTCGGCTATAAAAGGGCAGAGGAGATAGAATGAATGCTGCAACTTGAGAGGTATCAGTCTGTTACATAATGTGTGGTTGGTAAGTTGTACGGGAGAGTGCTGATCAAAAGGATTAGAGACTGTAGGGACTGCACAATTGGAGAGGAACGTGGCTTCAGAAGTGGTAGAGGGTGTGCCGATCAGATTTTTGCAGTGAGACAGGTCTGTGAGAAGTACCTTGCAAAAAAAAACAGATGTGCTCTGGGCCTTCATGGTTCTTAAGAAAGCATACAACAGGATTGACAGGGAAGCGCTGTAGAGGGTGTGGCCTTTGTATGGAGTGGGCGTACATCTGTTGAAAGCAGTGCAGAGTTTCTATGTTGACAGCCTAGCATGAGTCTGAGTGGGAAGCAAGGTGAGTGATTGGTTCACATTGAAAGTGGGACTGAGACAAGGCTGCGTGATGTCTGTCTGTCTGTCTGGTTTGGTAGAGTGGGTGAGAGGAGGAAGCTCCAAGTGAACGAGGGTGAAAGTAAAGTAACAAGATGCTCAAGGACTGTCGATGCAAGCAAAATTAGTGTCCCCCTAAATGAAGAGCTCTTGGAGATAGTTCAGTGTTTCAAGTATGTAGGCTCCCAAGTGGATGACTGAACTAGTGGGAACTGAAGTGAAGGCACAAGTGAAAGAGGGGTGTAAAGTGTTGGGTGCACTGAAGAGTGTTGTTGTGGGGTGCAGTGGCACCCCCATCATGTTCCCTTAACCTATGTATCTGTCTTCTGTCACAGATTAGTAGATGAGGGATAGGAATCAGCTCTAGAGCACTTATTCAACGGGATCTTGATTGCCACCGCCAGCTACATCACTAATGTGAAGCCCCAATGCATTGTGTGCAGCGAGAGCCGCCATTTTGTCAGAAGAGCCTGTGTGCTGCTGTCTCACTATTAGAAGGCAAAGGTGAGAGTACTATCTATGTAGGTTGGGAGTTTTTTCCTGCTGTTTCCTAAGCAGAGATCAATCAACTTGTGGTCTCAATGTACAGATGGTTGAGCAGTTTATTTAATTGTTCTAAGAAGTAGTTTATAGTTCTGTGTTTCTTCTGCATTCCATGTTGTTTCATCAATTAGTTGTCGATGTTTGTATAAAGTTTAATGAGGTGAGATGTACCCTCCTATTTATCTATGCAGGACTTTACCTTCACTTATTACCATGTTTATTTAATGTTATTGTTCTCTTCTCAGGGAGACCTCCAGAACCAACGCAGACATATACCTAACACCCTTGTATTTGTTTGTATATACAGTCACGCCCTTCATTGTTTACTGGTCAAGCTGTAGACTGGTTAAATTATAATAGGGCACAACTTTAGCTGTTGAGCCTGAGCCTGATAGCAGTGCAAGAGAGCTGTTATTAACATGGCTGACTTCATGGCAGACCACACTTGCTAGTTATACTAAAGCCAGTGACTGAGCGGAGCTCTAGCATTCTGGGTAGCTTGCAGGCACTCAAATGTGTGCATAACAGAAGTGTCTGCCTGACCATTATAGCAGCTTTTGGATATCCATAAATAATTATAGAGGTGTTATATTCCTCTCCTGTGTTGTTGTATTTGGTTACTTGGTAACATCTCTAACTGCACGGTTGACTTTAAAACTATTTGGTAGTATCTCCTGAAGATTACCCTCATAGTAATTTCTCTATAATCATTTATATAAGAGCTATAGTGTCATCAAGTTATGCCTCATATCTATTGTCAGATCGATATATTTCTATTGAGATTAGGTTTAAAGTATACATAATCAAACTGTGACTACTTCATTCAGTCATAAAATTCACTTTAGTTATGAGCAAACCTATCAGCTTGATATGCAGCTATTCACAAATTGGTAGTTGACCCTTAGTCCTAATCTATTATCAGTGGAAAACCGTATCCAATATCCCTTTAGATATTACCCATCCTGATTATTGGCTTGATGTTCAACTTAGCAACAGTGACTAGGTTCATTGGCTAAGTTGTTCTAGTCAAAGGTTATATTAGTGTCCCGAGTACAGCTGAGACACCTCCCAGTGTTTGTATAAGTTGTTTGACCACCGGCCATTCTGAGTAGTTGCCCTCTTACTAATCTGGAGCAGACCTTCAAGTCCAATCATCTAGAGGGATCAATAGATCACCTTTGTAGTTGAGGACTTTGATGGTTTCCATTATAGTTCAGGTCCTTTTAGTCATTATCTGCTACTAGCTATATCTAGGGGAATTCTGTTAATAGTTGTAGTTGTTTGTTAGGACATTTAGACTTCCTGTAGACATTCCCACGGGAGCCACCTGAGTCAGCAACACTTGGTGAAGCTTTGGGGGGGTTGCCTGCCGAGTTTATCTGTTAGGTAGAGTCCTGGGTACCCACCGTTTTGGCAAAGCTTTCAGTAGTCAAGCCCATTGATACTAGTAGTTCTGGGTGTAGTATTCATAGCTATTCTACAGTAGATCTATTGGTGAAGAGGGAGACTATTGATCTATTGGTGTAGAAAAGAAATACGGTTAGCAGTATGAGTTGAATAGTTATGAGGTAAACATTCTTGAAATACTAAAATGCACATTCAAGAAAGTATCACGAACAAAATGACAATGTTATCCGATTGAAGTAAATAGCTACCCAAGCACTCATCTGCAAAGCACGCAACCATGTAAATACACATATATGCAGTTGGGAAAATATAATTGTACCATAAAGGATAAACAAGAGCTTGACCAACCAAAAGATCAGGAATAAAAGTAAAGACAAACCTTCAGAGTTAGTTCATTCGATATAATTGAGTGAAGCAATGCAGCAGAACCGTTGTCAGCCAGCACATTGATCCTAAATCCAAGCAGAAGCACAGGCAGTATATATAGTTGAGCACGTAAAGCATCAATTATCATTTTTATACCTTTCAAAGCCCTGAGAGAATCCGGCATTAATTATTCCTATGACAATTAATAAATTAGTTTATATTTCCAAGTAAAAATATCATGCACTAAATTGAAAGAGGCTAGCTGGAAGCCTGCAGTTGTCATATTTACTTAATCTATAGGATTAGCCACCTATTCATCTATGAGGAATTAACAATTAGTAGCAGTGTATTTCTAGCTCTCATTCCTTTTGTCCGTGCTACTGAAATTCTGACAAGCAGAAGAAGAAAAAGAATTTTGCCACAGTGCAAGGTACTACATCCCTAAAAGGTCCATTATATGGTTGCGACCACTGTGTTTGTGGGTTTTAGTACAGATCAAATATTTAAACAATAGTGATCCTTTGTATAGTCACTTGCCCACAACAGTGTAATGAGCTGTTAGACATTGGGGATGGAAGCAAAGAGAGGCTGTATGAGGGTGTTGTTGTCCCAACTGTGCTCTACAGAGCTGAGACTTAGGGACTGAGAGCAGAGAAGAAGCTTGAATGTTTTCAAGATAAAATGTTTGATGAGCTGAGAAGCTGGATCACCAACAACATGGATCAAATCAGAACAGGGATGGTGAAAAAGTAAGAGGACAGAGTGGATTTGAGGGTTCCAAGATGGTTCGGGCACATGGAGAGGATGGATGAAGGGAGATTGGTGAAAAGGGTGATGCATGTGGAGGCAAGTGGTTGCAGGCCTAGAGGTCAACCAAAGTTTGGGTGGATGGATGGTGTGAAGCAGCCATTGTGAAGGAGAGACATGAATGTGAAAGTAGCAAAAGAGGCGAGAGAGTGTGCAATGAACAGGCGTGAGCGGAGAATGGTTATGAATGGTTGATTAGGACGCTGCTCTGATGTGCTTTCCCGCCCTTGGCATCACATTGTTG
Organism: Gammarus roeselii; assembly: GCA_016164225.1. Classification (NCBI taxonomy): domain Eukaryota; kingdom Metazoa; phylum Arthropoda; class Malacostraca; order Amphipoda; family Gammaridae; genus Gammarus; species Gammarus roeselii. The sequence goes on along the minus strand of SDVV010022687.1, from coordinate 4,126 downwards.
GGATGGTTGTGGGTGGGAGGGGGGGGGAAATTGTCAGGCCCTGCTGCTGACAACGGATCCTGGAAACCCACTCGTGGCACAAAGTGTGTGTTGCGGGGTTAGGAGCCAGACCTTTTAGCACAAAAGGGCTAAGTTGTGTGAGTGTGAGCATATGAGGGTGAGAGGTGCAACTTGCCATCGGCCACCCCCCTTTCTGGGGGATGCAGCCTAGTGTCTGTATCTGCAATAGACGTTTGCAGCAGATCCTAACTGCAGCCTTCAATGCTAACATTGATGCTCCAAAAACATCTATTTGCCCTAATTTTGACATTTGTAAAATGTTCTCTGGATGAATTGAGATAACAGAATTGATGTTCAAAACAATTTTAAGCAAGAGGTTCATAAAACAAGATAACTTCATGATTTTGTTACCCATTTCATGGGCTGTGATGCCATCCCAGTGAGCCAGCAGCGTAATGCTAACTGTTGTAAAAAAAAATCTACATATTATGTGACTAAAATGAGTTTCCTGGTATTTAAACATGATGACATTGATCATTCAAAATTCATATTCTATATAGCCTACATGTTTATCTTGTTTATACAAGGTAAATTAATAAATAGCCAGTGGCAGAACTATCAAAATAATTTCAAATTAATAATGATATGACTGATAAACTCAGGACTGGTCTTAGCATTATAGGATTAAATATAGAATCAATTAAAAATCACAAAAAATCCAGCCAGTTTCATTTACCAATTTCAAAATTTCATTTGTTTTTATATTCTACATAGAAGTTCATAACTGTCTTTGATACACAAAATACAAACTGACAACATGGACATATGGTTGAATGCATGAAAGTTCATGTTTCTTCCTATTGCCACTGGACAAGCACTGAAAGAAAAGGTGTTCAGCAATGACGCCGGTCAGCATTGGTTTAAGGAGGAAATAAACTGTGACAATCTAAGATGAACACCGTGGGTCGGTGGCTTTCTCTTCAGGTGCTGATTTGAGTTGTTTTGAGTATCATGGTTAAATGCTATTTCCTTCAACTAACTTCCCCTTTCATGATCAAATAAAACAGAAATTATAAAGACACAAAATGCTGTCTTAGACATTCTACTTTAGAACTAATCTTTTTACTATCAAAAGGCAATCCAGTTTGGACCAAAAGGCCTGATGTTGTCTCTTACACTTGTCAACACATAAGAAAAACACTCACCAATACGAGAAAACGTTTGAATATAAATAGAACAAAATTTGCTCAAGCGTTCACAATTACAAGTTGGAATGACGTGGCCGAATCTTGGATTTGTAAGAGACTGACACCAGGGGTTCGAACGGTTTTACATTAACTAGTTAGAGCACCCTTCCCACTGTAGACGTTTAACTACTTCAAGTACACCGCACACACTGGCAATAGATCTACTCGGTCAGTCGTATCATGAGTAGTAGTATCTCCAACGAAATGATAAGCATCTCGCCATATCTCATAACTGAGAGGCGCATTGAAGATTTAACACCATCTCCAACCTTTCAAGGCTACCATGTAAGTACATTCTAAATCCCGCAGCACATAATAAGCGATACAATATGAGTAAGTTCTGAACCCACCTGCTACACGTTTGGAAGTGTTTGCCGCATGTTTCGTTCCCAGAACCCGTAGACGATTCGATTGTTTAAAAGTCCATCGTTGGATATAAGAGAATCAAAAGGTCTGGCATAGGTATACACAAGGTACACTAACACTAAAGAGTAAAACTGATAATTTAATACGTGACGTCAGAATCACGTGGTTTGGTGTCATGGCTCCACCCTGCCTACCCGTGACGTCATTGGAGCATTACTGCGAATATTGCATATACAGGCTGATTATTTTATGCTCGAAAAATTTGGGTATTCAAGTAGTTTATTTATATTCCATATTTTTGAACAAGCCATCTTCTTAAAGAACAAATTTCCGATATTTTATATTGGTCACAATTGTTGAGCAAACACTAACCAACTGATTAGAACAAAACCGTTTATTAAGGTGTGAAAACGTTCTTTCTCATATGGCTGAAACGACAAGCTGAAACTTTGTTTACTTTTCGTGTCTGCTTCTTTGGTAAATACTTTGATGTTTTACTTGTTGTACGGCGGACGTGGAGATAATTGTAAATCTATGGAGATCAGAGGTTTGTTTTGACAAAATCCAGTATAATTTCATTCGTTAATTAGTGAATTTTAGGACTTCAATAGTCTTTTATTGATGGATAAATCTGGAAGCAAGGCGTTTTTATGCCTTTTTCGAAGAAACTCATCAAAATAAGCCAAACACATTCGTGCATTGTTCAATTTATAGGCATCCTAGCGGCCTGAAGCGAGCAGCCACCGTTTCCTCATGGTGTCAGATTTAGGAAACTCAAAAAAAAACTTGTTTTGAGAGACAACCTCGGTTCTCACAACCGTGCACTGCACAGCATGCCATAATGAAACTAGTTGCTTCCAAGAGTTTAAGTCAAATAAATGAAGGAACACCGGATGGCTGTTTTGGCACCAGTGACACCATAACAAGCGATCTCGCGGAGGCTGCCATAGGTGAAAATCGTTGTAATAAAATTTGCGGTATAATTAGCAGCAGGTGATAATTTATCCGGTTTACCCTGTAGTGTTAGTGTACCCTGGGTATAGGCGTTGGAAATGAACAACTAAGCTGTTTGCTGTATGAAGATGACAATGTCATTATGAGAGAGAGTATGGATAAGCTACAGAGAATGCTGGATGTTGGGACGGGATATGAAAGGGACTTTCAGGTCGGTTTCAGTGTTGAGAAAAGCCATGTTCTTGTAGTAACGGAGAAGATTGAGATGAGCCAAAATGGCAGCTGGGAGATGTCAAAATTAGGTGCACAACATAATACGAGTACCTTCAGTGCTAGATGACTGGGAATAGGTGTGAGAAGACATAGACAGAAAGAATGTTAAGGGGACAGTGGTGGAGGGGTAGACTAGGTAGTGTAGCACGCTTCAGAGCAAACAGGTATGAATGCTTGAGAAGGTTATGGAACAGCATGACTGTACCTGTTATTATGTATATAATGGATGTAATGAGATGAACAGAGACTGAGCTGGCAAAACTGGATTTGACACAGAATAAGGTAGGACGAATGGCTCTTGGAGCAAACAGATGGGTTGGCGTGAAAGCAAGCAGAGGTGAGATGGGGTGGAGTCTGTTTGGGGATCTAGTGACAGAATCAGTGCTGGCATACAAAATGAGATTAGATAGAATGAGTGAGGCAAGGTGGTCAAAGAAGGTGCGACGAGTGGAACAGTAGGCAGAGCACGTGGGAAAAGTACTGTAAGCGTAGAGCCAAAAAGTGTGTGTACCAATGTATAAGACCTCGAGATGTAGAAGTACATGGGGATGTATGGAGAATGGTGACTGAACCTGGTGAAGAGCCCGAATGGAGTGTGAAGTAATGGGAGAAAAAGATTGTCACCAGAGTAAAACAGATTGGGCTGGAAAAATGTCATGCTGGAATGAATGGGAAATCAACGCTTAAATGTAGTGAAAATAAGCCTAAACACCAAAGAATGAAAGATGGTATGATGATAGCAAAGGATGACAGCTGTTGTTCAAAGCCCCGTACTCAATCTCTGGAGGGAAATGCACGAACGTACAGGTAGGCAGAAAATAACAATAGAGTACGCATACAATGTGAGTAAGAAGTAGATGGAACAGTAGAGCACTTGGTATTGGTATGCCTGTAAGGGTTTGCAAGCCAAGTCCTGCATTGCTCTCCCCCACGTTAAATTATGTATGTATAGATATACAGCCTTTAGTACTAAATTATAAACTGTACAATGTAACATTAAGGTATCATACATATTTAAGTCATTGTATTAACCTCCACTGAAATGTGCCACAGATGCAGTATTCCCTCTGATGGCGGGATTCCCTCAGTAGTGGCAGTGCCAAAATTGTGTGGCGCCAAACAACCCTGGAGGGCAGCCAATAAAATCGTGTGGCGCCAACAACCGCCTGAAGGGCAGCCAATCAGCAGCTGGAAGCTGCACGTAAGAGCCCCAAAAGGTTGAGCCCAGGAATAAAGGAAAGTGATAATTTAAGAATAAAACATATTTAACAACCGATACTTTTCGT
>SDVV010022686.1:0-12895 GCA_016164225.1 Gammarus roeselii | reverse complement strand
AGAATGAGTGCTCACTGAGGACAAATGAAGACAGGCTTCATGTACTACAGTAAGCAAAGGCCCGCCCTAGCCTATTAAACTAAAAGACGGAAACTAGAATGAGTGCTCACTGAGGACAAATGAAGACAGGCTTCATGTACTACAGTAAGCAAAGGCCCGCCCTAGCCTATTAAACTAAAAGACGGAAACTAGAATGAGTGCTCACTGAGGACAAATGAAGACAGGCTTCAAGTACTACAGTAAACAAAAGCTTGTCAGAATACTTGAAGGTCAGACAATTCCGGATTTCACCAAGAAAGGGAAAACTTTACAGATGATGAAGCCCGGTTCAAGGTTGAAAGTATACCCAGAACATCCGTCAGCTACCGCTTGAAAGTCGTCATGTAATCGGTCAACAACAAAGGCAGGCAGATTGTTCCACCACCGCTGTGCACATCTGACATTAAACATTCCTCTTAATGTCAGTTGCACCAGCTGGAATTAGGAGTTAGTAGGCATGATCAGGAGCCATCCGATGAATACCCCAGCAATAATTTCTTCATTTGGTCGTTGAATATACAGGGTGAACCTGAATTAACCGACCCTTTTAATTTGTTGGTAAATGGAAAACTAAGAACGCGATGAAGTTGAAACTTGTTTTATTTAAAAGAAAAACATTTTTATGGTAATAGTGTATCCTAGTTACGACGTTATCCTATATAATCTGCTAAATTTGTGTTTAATTATCAACCCTTAAATTTTTATCATTATTCGCTACAGCAACGAAAAAAGAACGAAAATTCTGCAAACCTACATCAGGACGATGTCAATAACAGAAGCTCAACATGATTACAGGATCCATTTCGAAACAAGAATCAGTCCTTCAGAAAACACACGTTTTCTAGTGCAGGTTCTAGGATTATCTGTAATGCTTACAGCAACTCTTTCGATTACGTCTTCAGTTCGAATTGACCTTTTTCTTCCAGATCGTGGTTTGTCATTAACATTCCCGGTATCCGCAAATTTTCGATAAAGCGATTTAATTGTGTTTTTTGAAGAACTAATTCTTGTTTCGAAATGGATCCTGTAATCATGTTGAGCTTCTGTTATTGACATCGTCCTGATGTAGGTTTGCAGAATTCTCGATCTTTTTTCTTTGCTGTAGCGAATCATGATGAAAATTTAAGGGTTGATAATTAAACACAAATTTAGCAGACTATATAGGATAATGTCGTAACTAGGATACAATATTACCATAAAAATGTTCTTCTTTTAAATAAAACAAGTTTCAACTTCATAGCGTTCTTAGTTTTCCATTTATTAACAAATTAAAAGGGTCAGTTAATTCAGGTTCACCCTGTATAACCTTCTAATTCTTGATGAGATCAGCCCTCAGAAATCTTCCCTTTATTGAAAATTATCCATGAAGCCTCAATCGAGATGGAGTCCACCGCCGGTGCACGGATTCATATCTCGCGTGTGTAAAAACACGACATGTGCGAGGGTATCCTGCTGCCAGGTGAATATCCTGCTGGTGGTGGCCACGTGCCGTGGGCAACATTGCATGATTAATTTGTTTTGATAATTCACTCGGGAGAAGAGATCAGCTACAGAGGCTAATTTCATTACAAAGCAGCCATCCTGAGTCTTCTCATGAGACATCTTTTTGATGGTAGCTTCATACTTGTTGCACAGGATTGAAACCTTCCCGTGTGACTTCTTCCATCTCTCCCCGTGGAATAGGAGAACAATGAAGTTGCCATCCATCTATTTCCTAGATTCTTCAGGTTGCTGCAGGCGCTCCATCGTTGTAAGTTCAGTCTTTTTGGCAATTTTGTTGTAAGCCAGGCTTGGTTTTTCACTTATTTTGTTGTAAGTTTAGGGTCTTCACCAATTTGCATAATTTTTAATTCCAATTAACCATATTGAGCCTATTCTGTATGATCCTTACTAGAAACCCTGAACTATCTTATTTGTGGCACAAACCCTTAGTTGAGAACTGGTGGGTTTCAGTGTTTATAGTCTATCATTGTAATCCTTGTTTCTTCTATTGTTTTTTGAGGCTGGCTTTTCTCTTTTTAATCGTTTATTTTGTGCCTTATGCAGCTATCTATCTAGGAAGCAAACAATCCAACTTCTCTTGTAGAACCTATTTGCGATTTCAGCATCAGGTCTGTTTACTTTTTAACCCATTTACCTTCACCCAGCCTCCCTTCCTCCTCCCTTGCTAGCATAACTGTCTGCTTTTCCTCCTTGTAACCCATATCTGTTCACCGTCAAGAACCAAATTCTCTATCCTATCCACCCTCATAGCCCTTTTTCAACCTAACTCTCTCTCTCTATTCCATATAACCCATAAAACCATAAAATAATTCTGCATGAAGGGGTTATTCAAGAGCCACAAAGATCTAAAAGAGTCAGGGCTGCACATAAATAAGAGGGAAGGTAAAACCATAAAATAAATCTGAGTGATGGGCAAAGCAGCTGTGACTCTCTAGATCTTTGACTCTTAAATTCAGAATTATTTTATGGTTTTATGTGCTATTGGGCATAAAGCATGGGTTGAAAAAGGACCGTGAGGGTGGGTAAGGAGGATGTAGGGCGGAAAGTTTGATTAATGAGGGTGAACATTGATGTGTTACGAGGTGAAGTAGGAGCAGTTTTGCTAGCTAGAGTGAAGGAAAGATGAGGCTGGCGGAAGAGAAATGAAGTTGAAAAGGGATAAACAGCCCCAATATTGAGATTGCACTATATTATCATTGTTAATATTATTTATATTATTACATAATTCATTTTCCATCTTCTAGCAAGTCTAGCAATGGGTTTCAAATTTTAGGTCTAACACATTAATTTTTTTTCCGAATGCACTAATAGAATAAGCGAAATAAAAGATTTGAATGAATTCGTAGCGGCTCGCCTCCCATCGTCGGCCGATTCGGACTTCGTGTGGCATAAAGGCACGGATAGGTTCTACCTGAGTTGTTGTTTTGGTTAATAGTCGATTATTGCGGCAACGGACATGAGGAGAGCTGCTTGTGCGATACTGGCGACGCACCACAAGTCCCGCTGAACAGTTCACATTGAAGTTATTGTTAGGGATGCGCAGAATCATCTCCGTGGCTCTAGATCCTTGTAACCCTCGCAACTTCCCTCTGATTCAATGTTGAAGTTCAATGATATGCCGGCCTGCCTCATGATGTTTTAGTTTCTTGATCTAACCCTTCCTCTCCCTGTTCTCCCAGCTGGATTGCCTCCGCCTCCTGATGCAGGCGGGCTCCGTCTACAACTCGAGCCGCGCCAGCTCGGGACTTTCGCCCCTACCCTGCCCGCTGGCCGTGCTCAGCAGCCGCTGCCATCAGTCGCTGTTGCAGGTCGCCGCCTTCGCCAACCACCCGCAGTGCGTGCAGTGGCTCCTGCAGGCTGCACTGGGCCTTGACTCACAGGTCAGGGACGAAAGGAGGCCGGTAGCTTACAGGTGTTAGAAAACATGTCCTTTAGGCCCCAACTAGGTTGCCTTTTACTAGTAGAGATATTACTTCGGAAGTAGAGCGGCTAAGAGCATCATATATCTGTGTAGTATCTGTAGTAAAGGATCAAGAAAGTGAAAGGTTGTAGTAGGAAACATCATTTAACGATGCCGCTCGAAACTACTCAGATCAGCAACCAAAGAGAAAGCCTCTGACCTACGATGTTAATTTGAGATCCTTGTCATCTTTTGTTGAACCTATGTAACCGGTATCATTGCCAGAGGCCGTTTCGCAACGTGTAGGTAGCTACTTATATACCGGGCACCATTTTTATTGTACTTTTGCAAATGCCGGCACCATTTTAATCGTAAAAGTGTCAGTGCTAGACCCCACCTTTGAATAATATGCTGGCACTGATGCCGGACACTGTTTCTGAAACACACTACACCCGAAGCTGATTAGCGGCGATTCTGGCAGAATTTGTCAAGCCGTGATTTGACAACGTTTTGAATATTTAGCTGTTCACATCTTATTGTGGAAGTTTGTTAGATTTTTCGAATCGACAACTCAATTCGCGCTATGCAGACTGTGAAACACCTACCAACGTGTTTGCAGCTATAATCCCTCGCCGCTCCGCACCCATTAGAGTAGAAGTGTTAGTTCGGTCGACGGTTTCTAGTGTGCAGTGAGGGGGTTATATTGGTAGCTCTACGTTGAGCCTTCTCTAAATAAAAACACATTTGCAAAGTTGTTGAGACTGGAATTGGACCGAATACTTCAGAAGCTCACAAATACTGTTTGCTCATGTACGACAAAGCTACGGCACATCATACCTAGCATTGTATTTGTTTTTTCAGCAACATCATTGCATTGTTTGCTATTCTAATCTTTATTACTGATGACAACAGTCGGGTTCTTCCCGCACATGGTGTATGGTTTTTTTCCGGACATAGAGCATTCGTGTTTCCTACCAGACATAGAGTATTGTTTCTTGCCGGACATGTAGAATTCGTGTTTGGGGTTGTGACCAATCGACAATTTTGTTCATGTCGAATCATTTGGGTCGGCTGACATTCAAGTTCTGTTTCCCACTTGAACTTGTCAACGTTCAAAAGCACGTTTATACCAAAATCGTCGATGAATATTATGAAAAGAATTGGGCTTAAAGCAGATCCTTGCGGCTCTGCGTTTGTTACCTAACATCTGAATGAGGAGGCTCCATTAAGCACGACTCCTTTCCATCTATACGTAAGTGTCGCGGTGAGGGCAACGACGCGGGGGATGGGGGAGAGGCTATTTAGTGGAACGACTTTTGGGGCCGAGGAGTGATCACCATGAATGACACCATGAGTCTGAGAATTTGACGATGGTGAGTTGTGGTGAGCAGGTGATGCTGGAATGACATGAAAGGTGACGAGTTTAAATAACGTGTGGTGGTGATGATGAGACAAGCTAGTCAATTGAGGATGTAAACCACTACCATCAATTGGCAAGTCCCGTGAAGCGCGGTGACTCTTCAAGGCACAGCACAAGAGGGAGCACTCGCCATTCTATTCTATCACCGCCTGCATAATTCAGAGCGATGCCTTCCAACTTCTCAAAACCAAGACTGACCAGGTACTACCGAAGCTTACACCGAACATGTCCAGATTGGTGACACAGAATGGCAGTTAGAGCACACGCTCAGCGTTCGAGTTCGGTATGAAGGCGTTTAAATGACCCAAGGTTATCTTACTTAGACCCGCGTTTGAGAGCATGACCTCGGTACCTTTGATATGCCTGCCGTTGAGCAGCCAGGGTGAAGCAGGCAACCCACCTTAGTCCTGCTATTGACGAATATGCACGCTCATTCCAAGAAAACGTCAATTATTTGGCCTTCATATAAGCACCCGCTCATAACGATCAACTCTTCTCGATGCCGAGAGGGACGGTCTGTAGAGGCTGGGCGCGGTGCTGGTAGCAGAGTTGACTGGAATGCTGACGAGATGAGGGCGACGATACAGATAGTCACTAGGCCCAAATCCCCCGGCAAGGGGGTGGCCGACGGCAAGGCGCACCTCACTCTCATCCACTCACTCACTTTCGCCTTTTAGCGTGTAAGGGCCCTTTCTCGCTACCTCCACACTCACGTCTCTCCTTCCTAACGCCTGCTTCACACCAGACATCCACCCAAACTTTGGTCTCCCTCTAGGCCTACGTCCACTCGCCTCTGCCTTCAACACCCTTTCCACCAATCTCCCTTCATCCATCCTCACCATGTGCCCGAACCATCTCAAAACACGCGAATCAACTCTGTCTAACTTTTTCACCATCCCCGTTCTGATTCAAACTAAGTCGTTAGTGACCCTGTCTCTCAGCGACACTCCAGCCATGCTCCTCGAACATTTCATTTCGAAAAAATTCAACCTTCTTCTCTCCTCAGCTCTCACCCCAACGTCTCAGCTCCGTACAGCACAGTTGGGACAACGACATCCTCATACAGCCCTTTCTTTGCTTCCATCCCCAACGTCCTGCAGCTCATTATGCTCATTAGTGCACCCAACACTTTACACCCTTCCTTCACTCGTGACTTCACCTCTGTTTTCCACTAGTTCAGTCTTCTCCACTTGGGAGCCCAGATACTTTAAACACTGAACTTCCTCGAAAAGCTCTCCATTTAGGAGGACACTAATTTTGCTCGCATCGAAAGTCCTCGAGCATCTCATAACTTAACTTTTACCCACGTTTACTCGAAGCTTCCTCCTCTCACACACTTTACCAAACTCAGACACTAGCCTGCAGAGCTCCTCTTCTGAATCCGCTACCAGCGCCGTATCATCTGCGAACAGCAACTGGCTCAACTGCCAACTCCGCCCTTCGCTTACAACAGCTCCATGTCACGACCCAGCACACTCTCGTTCACCTCCCTGACCACTCCATCCATATAGAGGTTGAACAGCCAGGGAGACATCACGCAGCCTCGTCTCAGACCCACTTTCACTGTGAACCAATCACTCGCCTCGTTTCCCACTCTGACACATGCTCGGCTGTCAGCATAGAAACTCTGCACCGCTCTCAACAGATTTCCGCCCACTCCATACAAACGCAACACCCTCCACAGCGCTTCCCTGTCAATCCTGTCGTATGCCATTTTCTGATCACTGAAGGCCAACATCATATGAGGGGTGACGACCCAATAATATATCGGTGGTCGCAGTAATTATTTCTGGCTATATGTCTTGAGAGACGTATCAGCCAGTATGTCATTAGCTGATGGAGTTGATCCAGCTACATAGATTATTTTGATAGCTATCAAATTTGACCAACTCAAGATGTATTAGTTGTGGTGGTCAAGTTGTATGTGAGAGTGCTGATCAAAAGGATTAGAGTGTACGGATTGCGGAATTGAAGAGGAACACAGTGGCTTTAGGAGCGGTAGAGGGTGTGCCGATCAGATTTTTGCAGTGGGACAGGCCTGAGAGAAGTACCTTGCAAAAGGAAAATATCTTCTGGGCCTTCCTGAATCTGGAAAAGACACACGGCAGGATTGACAGGGAGCGCTATGGAGGGTGTTGCGTTTGTATCGAGTGGGCGGAAATCTGTTGAAAGTGGTGCAGAGTTTCTATGTTGGCAGCCGAGCATGTGTCAGAGTGGGAAACGAGGTGAGTGATTGGTTCACAGTGAAAGTGGGACTGAGACGAGGCTGCGTGATGTCTCCCTGGCTGTTCAATCTCAATATGGATGGTGTGGTCAGGGAGGTGAACGCGAGGGAGGAAGTCGTTATCCTAATTGTGCGGTAAAAACTGCGACTTCGGGGGTGAGATCTGAGGAGAGAAGAAGGTGGAATATTTTCGAGATGGAATGTTCGAGGAGCATGACTGAAGTGTCGCTGAGAGGCGACACTTCAGCCATACTAACGATTTGGTTCGAATCAGAAGGGGATGGTGAATAAATTGGAGGATCGAGTGGATTCGCATGTTTTGAGATGGTTCGGGCACATGGTGAGGATGGATGAAGGGAGATTGGTGAAAAGGGTGTTGAAGTCAGAGGCGAGTGGACGTAGGCCTAGAAGGAGACCGAAGTTTGGGTGGATGGATGGTGTGAAGCAGGCGTTAAGAAGGAGAGACGTGAGTATGGAGGAAGCGAGAGAGCGTGCTCTGGATAGGTGTGAGTGTAGAATGATTGTGGACGGATGAGTTTTGACGCTGGCACAATGTGCTTTCTCGCCCAAGGCATATCGTTGAGAGACGGGATGGTCGTGGCGGAAGGGGGGGGGGCGGTCATCATGTGGCGGCAGGGGTAAATCAGTTACACTGTCGGGTTCTGCTGCCGACACTGACCTCGAACCACAGTAGTGACCCAGAGGGTGTGATGAGGGGTTTCCCGGCCGGACCCTTATGCGCTAAAGTGCGAAGATGAGGGAGTGTATGGGAGTGTGAGGTGCGTCTTATGACTTGAAGAGATTTTTAGTCCAGTAATTGTTATGGGGTTGAGCAGTCGTCAGCTTGCGACTTTGTTCATTTCTACGCTCCTGAGGTTGTATGTTGAGAGCTACCATGTGAACACCCTCATCTTATGAAGAAAGGGAGGAACGATCTACCTTCCCCCCCTCCCATGTCCGACTGTTTTGCTTGTTGCAGGACGTGAACGGTGAGACCGCGCTGCACAAGGCGTGCCGCTCGGGCAGCTGGGAGTGCGCTCAGCTCCTGGTGGCAAGCAGAGCCAACACAAAGTGAGGGTGAACAGGGTGTGAGGGAGGGGCCATTGGAAAATTGGATGGGAGTTAGAAAATGATATTAGTTAATGAGCTCGTAGTTATGACCTGTTCTAGTGTCAAAGTCACGATGAAGAGTTTTAATAATGTCGCTTGCAGATGAACGGTCAGTAATGGACGACTGTTTTTGAATGCGCTAAAAATATTCATCACACTTTGTTTACTGTGTCTAAGAACTGGTGTTGGCGAACAGCAGGTTAACAAAAGTTACGTGACTTCGAACACCTTTCCGCCCATGCAACCATATTGACCTTTCCGCTCATGCAACCATATTACTCTCCTGCTTTGACCTCTTCGCAAGAAAGCCCCGTCACTGTAATCTAATCTTGGACTTTTTTTCTCTCTGACCCCATTTTTCTGTTCCGCAGCGTCCGCAACGACAACGGGCTCATACCGGCTGAATTGGCGGCGTCCTGCGGTCACGGCAGGCTTGCGGATCAGCTGGCGGGGCTGGGCGGTGGTAAGGGGAAGAGAGGACTCTTTAAGAGGGGTAGGAAGAGACCAGGGGACAATAACCCACCCATGGTTACAAATCACGGTAAAGCACTGAAGAAGGGAACAGCAGTGGATGGGCTTAACGTAGCCACGATGCATATGATTATGTCAGCAAGCGATATTTCACACATATCTGCAGTGACCGTATGCATCTATGACGTAAGCAAGCTTGGTTTAACCCCTCCCACTGTGACATGACTTGAGCAAGAGTGTTGGGGTGGATGGATGATCATTCTTTTTATAGATCATTAACACTTTATTTTATTATTTCTCCTTTCTTGGGCTTATTTTTCTCTGCCCTTTTTTCATGATGATAAATTTTGCATTGATTATCATTATATATATCAAGGTTGGTTGAGACAAGCTGACCCAGGAAGGGGGGTACTCGTGAGACCCGTGGTTTCGGGAACTCGAGGGACTCGGAAGACCAGGGGGATTTGGGGGGGACCCACTTGGACCCTTCTGGGGCTCTTTGGGAGACTCTAGACACCCTTCGGGACCCTCTTAAGAAACTGTGGGACCCAAATTGAGGCCCTTTTGAATCCTGGAATCATTGCTCCCTCCTCCCAAATCTTGTTAAATCTATTCTTTATCTACGTTGAACCTGCTCTTTATCTACGTTAAACCTTCTCTGTATCTACGTTAAACCTACTCTGTATCTACGTTAAATCTACTCTGTATCTTTATTAAACCTACTCTGTATCTTTATTAAACCTACTCTGTGTCTATGTTGAATCTACTCTGTATGTGTTAACCCACTCGGAGCCTACGTTAAGCAAGAGTGGTTCCACCCCTCCTACTGAAACTGCCGTCTTTCTTATTATAGCGTTGAAATAAATATTTTTAACGAAGATCATCAAATAATTATAGATTTTCGTCGAGGATTTGGAATCAGACTTGGAATCGCATCAGCAGCTGCTGTTAGCAAAATACGCGGATGGAAGTTTGGTAGCTACCCCTGAAAACCTGAGATTAGTGTCGACAATTTCATCAGCTTATCGTATTGTTTGGATGATGATTGACAGTCACTATTTTATTCTGAAATGCTAGAGACCTAAATGATTACCACTTCTTGCAACTGATCTCAATTTAGGAACTGCATTAAATGCCTGCTCTCACCCGCTTTTCGGTTATTACTGTACAATAGAACAATAGTCTGTTGGATCACTTACACAAGGTTGCCATTCCTTGATTATTATCGAAATGTCAAGATTGTTCTTCCTCACCGACTTCAGATAGAGTGCTGTGGCACTAAGCTGTTCTGGCACTAAGCTTTAATGTTTGAAGATCTTCTTGGCGACTGATTCTCTTTTAAAGTAAACTGGAATTGGTTATTTGATCTAACACAACACTTCCTTGTACTGGTTCGTCCAGGATTCACCTGCTGCCTGAGCTCTTTGTGCATCATCGCATCCCATCTGGAGTATTAGCCTCGCTGATCGTCTGGAGTATTAGCCTCGCTGATCGTCTGGAGTATTAGCCTCACTGATCGTCTGGAGTATTAGCCTCCCTGATCGTCTAGAGTAATAGCCTCGCTGATCGTCTAGAGTAATAGCCTCACTGATCGTCTGGAGTATTAGCCTCACTGATCGTCTGGAGTATTAGCCTCGCTGATCGTTTCAAGCCTAAATTTGGTTGCTAGTAAAAATCCGTGAAGTGAAGAGAGGTTCTGTGTTGTTCGTTATTAACTTTGCTCTCCCCAGCAGACACCAAGACCCCGAATGGCGTCAAAAACGGTCTTAACGGCCACACTAACGGCACGCCAATCTCCAACGGCACCTCCAACACCAACGGTACCTCTCGCACCAACGACTTCCCGTCGCTAACACCCACCACTTCCTCCTCTTCTGTAAACCACCTCGTCTCCAGCAACGGTTACTACGGCTGCCACCAGAGCCACCTGCAACCTTCATCCACCTCAACAAGCCCCGGCAGCGAACATTCCTCAGTTACCACTCAATCAAACGATATGGACTTGGACGAAATTCTACCTGTGGCCTCGACTTCTAGCGGTGGCTTCGAGGGCGTGAACCTACTGACGGACGCCTCCGTGTCTCGAGACTTGGTGCCGGTGGCGGGCAAGAAGAGGGTCAGGGAGGACGAACACCTACAGCAGTCCAAAAGGGGACGCTTCCAGGGTGAGTGATTGGCTGTGTTTGTGTGTGTAAGAACAATAAATATGAAATTTGGAAACTAGAGAGATGGTAGTCTTTTGGGGTTGGCAAATATTACGGGAGATTACATGTGACTGGTCTCCTGTTACTCTAATCTATTTTTGTCTGAGATTTGTGTTTGTCTTGAAGCTGTTGCAGGGGGAAGAGACGAAGAGAGGGCGCTTTTAGAGTAAGTTAAAGGGGAGGAGAGAGAGTGTTGTCACTGAAGGCCTAGGGCATGAGCGGAAATACATCGGACTTATGAGTAGAAGGTGTTCAACGAGATCGCTTCAAGGGGAGTGGTGTGTTGGTTAGTCTATATCAAGTTCTCGTTTGGGAAGAGTTCATTATCTTCCGTTTTGTGGAAGTATGCGATTTTGAAAGACTTTGCGTTAGGTGACAATATGACGTTTGAGCGACATCTGCAAGGTTTAACCAAACTCATTACGGAGCAACAGTGTGAGCTGCATGCATCGACCTAATCTTGGTATATGAACCCAATTCAAATTCGAGTTTATCCTAGAGTTTTTTCTTGTTAAAGGCCCACGATTGCTTGGCAAATCGTCGAGTCTCGTTCAGACCTCTTCTTGACCGTCTTGGTTGGATTCTGCTAATGTGTTCACGTCTTATTTTCTCGCTTCGCATTTATCCACCCAATATCCGTATGATTTTTTTTTGTGACTGCATTGCCAGGGACTGATGTTTTTTTAGAACTATGTGGCTCCGACTTGTTCGAATGTAGTAATGTTTTTTGAGGTAGTATAGCTACTTGGACGTTCGGAGCCAGGATGACATTGACTCCAGCGCGCTAGAAGCCCCGTCACTGTAATCGTGAGAAGCAACTTGGCCTTTCTATCAATGGTCTTCCATTTACTGGACCGGAATGCCACTTGCACACGCGAAGGTCTTCTGTCACCCTCGCGTCTTGCATGCCGCCGCAGCTGCTTGTATTTGCGTCCTTCCTATCAATTGTCATCCATTTAGTGGACCGGCATGCCACTTGCACACGCGCAGGTCTTCTGTCACGCTCGCGTCTTGCATGCCGCCGCAGCTGCTTATAATTGCGTTGCACTAATTCTCTTACAAATTAAAGTAGGTTCTTGAAAGCTTTAAAGAAATTTATTCAGTTTTATTTTGAGTCTACCTGCCACCTTCTGTAAACGGTAACGAATGCTCGAACCTTTAATTTCTGAAGTCAATTTGATTGAGGGGATATGGGATATGGCATGACCCTCTGCTCGGCGACCCTTTCTGAATTGATTTGAAACTTGAAGCCTGAAGCCTGTTATGAAGCTCGGAGCATGAAGTGTCAACTGGAAAGATTTATTTATCTATCTTACTGAAATATGCAGCTTCGTCTTGTGCCTGCGTTTTGGACTATTTGTTTTATCTCCCAGCCCTGGCGGAAATAGATATTGCTTTACACGGTGCCACTCTCCTTCCAGCAAACTGATGAATGTCATGAAGCACAGGTTTTAGGCCATGAGTCCAGACAAGTCTCTATCCGCCTTTTTTTCGTTAGGGCAAAAATCAAGATGCCTTTCACAGCTCTGGAGCAATCATTAAATACAAAACGTCATTTGAAAGTCCTTGTACTAGTTGCGACTAAATGTTTCCCTCGAGGATATCAATGCTTTTTTTTTCTGTCGTTAGTAATGTAGTGCTTTGACAACAGAAACAGACACTAGGCCGCATCCCCCAGAAAGGGGGGTGGCCGACGGCAAGGCACACCTCACACCCTCATACGCTCACACTCACACAACTTAGCCCTTTTGTGCTAAAGGGTCCGGCCGGTAGCCCCTCAACTTACACTCTGGGTCCCGAGTGCAGTCCGAGGAACCGTCGTCGGCAGCAGGGCCCGACAGTTTTCACTGGTTTACCGCCGCCGCGTCATAATGACCGGGCCCCCCCCCACCCACGCCCATCCCGATAGCGGGATGCCCAGGGCGCGAAAGCACATCAGAGCAGCGTCAAAATCAACCATTCACAATCATTCTCCACTCACGCCTGTTCATTGCACGCTCTCTCGCTACCTCCACATTCATGTC
>SDVV010022685.1:0-12895 GCA_016164225.1 Gammarus roeselii | reverse complement strand
AAAACTTCATCAAACTATTACCCAATGTCCTTTCAATTTTTTTTTCGAGGAAATCTAATATAGAGATAGGACGGTAATTAATCACTTTATCTCTTGGATCCGCTTTATAAATAGGCATAACTCTGGAGATTTTCAAAACATCGGGGAAAATGCCCTCCTCAAAAGATGAATTAATTAGTAAAGCCATAACAGGAGGGAACATATCTGAAACATGTTTATACATAAAACTCGAAAATGAGTCAAGGTTGCGATTTTTTGATTTAAAAGAATTTATAATATTTACCATTTCACTTTCATCGGTTGAAAAATTAACAAAAGAAAAAATGCTTCTCTTAACATACTCTAGAGGAATTTTATTGGAACCAGGTATGTCCCTGGACAGCTTGTCAGCAATAGATACATAATGTCTAATAAATTCATCGGCAATTATAGATGGGTCCTCTGTAACAGTTCCACCAACCGAAATCTTAGCAACAATACTATTCTTAAATTTCTGACCTAGTATTTAGTTGATGGCCTTCCAAGTTTTCTTTGCATTATTTATACAAGAGGTAAATTTGTTCACGTAGTGTTGTTTTATGGCGTAATTAATTGAGGACGACAAACTATTCCTGTACTCTTTATATTCGTCCGTAAAGCTGGAATCCTCCTTAGACAAGCGATGCAGTTCATGCTTCCGGGAAATACAGTTTAGTATTTCTTTAGTTATCCATGGACTGAGAGCTCTTTCAACAGTCAATCTTTTTACAGCAACTGGACAGCTTATATTGTACGCATTAAACATAATTTTTTGCAAATCGCTCACATTTTTCATTAACACCGGCGATGCCAGTGATATTCAGTTCTTTAATGCCTTCCATAACTCTGCTTCTGAAATTTATCACATTCTTTTGCCCATGACATCTGAATTTAGAGGTAATAATTTCGTTCGCAGTTTTAAAAACATTAGGAATGGACACAAATACAGGAAAGTGATCCGTCAAGTTAATTGAGAAGACACCTGACTTGCAAGGATATAATGCATTAAACCAAATATGATCGACCGGAGTCGCAGAGTCGTCAGTTACACGGGTAGGGACTGAGATAAAAGGAATAAAATGCAAGGCTCTAAACTCGTCAATGAAGGTGTTCGTACTTTCAGGTGCATTGGCAGCACTCATATCAATATTGGAATCACCTAACACAAGAGAATTAAGTTTGGACACATCATCAACGTTGAGCATGTTGAAAAATTCCTCAATAAAGGCAGTTACTTGGCGATCTGGAGGTCTATAAACACCGATAATATTGAAAACTTTTCCCCTTATATGAAGACTTATTGCACAGACCTCAAATTCCTCACATATAAAAGAAAATTTTGGCAACAATTAAGAATTTATGTTTTCATCAACCAAAATTGAGACTACTCCACCTTTTTTAATGCTACGTACAGTGTGATAGGCTTTATACCCCGGCAAATGAACCCAGTGAGCGGCATCGTCTAGCCAAGTCTCTGACAAAATGATTACATGGAACTTAGTCTTAAGCGACGCCAAAAACAACTGGAACTCATCCAAGTTTTTGTTAACCGAGCGCACATTAAAATGAATTACTTGCATGGATGATGAATCTTCAGCAGACACAGATCTATAAGAATTTGCATCAAAGTAAGAACAGTCAGGTTCACTAAAATAGAAATTGTCGACGTTCAAGTCATCTAGGAAAGCCATGGAAAACTAATCATAGGACAACATCAATGTTCAAAGGGATATTCGCTACCACGTTTAACTTGTTTCTGAGTTGAGCATTTTCAGTTCAATCTTATTTACATCGGTCACTTCGTGCACAGTAACTGGGCGTTCACAACCTCTAATCTTGCACCCAACAACACCGTTGTGACTGTAAACACTCGTAATGTCCGAGTATTGCCTCTTCAGCGTGCGTAATTTGTACAGTAATGAGGCACGATGTTTAAGATATTCATTGGCATAAATATTATCGGGTCTGAGATGCCTAATTGATGACAACAGAAAATTTTTACTCTCCAATGAGGTGCATACTACCTTCAGGTGTTTACGTTCACGGCCCTGTGGGAACACAGCTGCAATATTGTCCAAATGTACTGGAACCGAGGCAGTACGTAGTACCTCACCCAAAGATACCTTCAGTTGGGCGGATTTAGAAAGCCTAGGGTTGCCGTCTACTGAGCTGCTTGCGGGCGGTCGATCACCGATGTCAGACACAATTTTCTCCACCGCAGGTCCCTGCAACATTACCACATTAGTGAGACACTCCTGTTCCATGTGGTCGATTTTAGAGGTCATCAGTTTCAGCTCCTTCGGTGCAGGCATCACTGCTGCTGCGGAGGGGCCGGGGACTACAACACCAGACGAAACATTTGACGCTGCTACTGCTGCATATGAAGGATGAGGTTGCTGGAGGGAACTGACTTGTTGTTTCAGGAGGGTATTTTCATCGGCCAGTTCATCAACTTCGGATACCAGCTTAGTATTAAGCTTGTGGATGTTTTCTAGGTATTCTATGATCCTTGAGAGCCAATCCATTTGTAGTACTTGCCCATTGCCGGACCTAGTAGGCTTCTTCTTCTTCTCAGGAGAGTAGGTTTTCAACTTATTGAGCATAACGGTTATGTTGGAGAGGTCATCACGGAGTGAGCAGCTGCCCACTGTTGTATTTAGCTCGCCGTCCGATGACTGGTCCAGCATATCCTCAGCTTGTCCTCATTCAGGAGCATCCTCATTCAGGGCCATGGCGCCTGACTGCTGCATTGCCACCCTCTGTTGATTCATGTTCTAAGTTCAAGCCTCTACACAGACACTGCGGTCTCGTGACTGGGAGAAAAGGTGCCTCCCGCCTCTGTGCCAGCTTATCCTTGCCACCCTCCACACAATGGGGAAACGAATGTAGGTCTGTACATAGGTTTGTACAATTATTTTTTTCCTTACTCGGAGACGAGATGAACGAGCTAACGATCCAATTGACTCGTTATTATTTGACACGGGAGCGGTAGGACAATAAATTACTCTTCCTTTACCTTAAATACGCGAGACCAATGAACAACTCATCCTTCCCTTTAAAAACCCTAGACTAATGTACATCTCGTCTTTCACCTTATATACGCGGGACCAATCAACAACTCGTCCTTCACCTTTTATACGCGAGGCCAATGGACGACTCGTCGTTCCCATGATTAGGGATCAATGAACAACTGGTCCTTCACCATATACACGCGGACCCATGAACAACTCGTTCTTCTTCTTACACACGCGGAACTAATGAACAACTCGTCGTTCACATTATATACGCGGGACCAATGAACAACTCGTCCTTCACCTTATATACGCAGGACAAACGATCAACTCGTCCTTCACCTTATATCCGCAGGACCAATGAACAACTCGTTCTTCACCTCATATACGAAGGACTAATGAACAACTCGTCCTTAACCTTATATACGCGGGAACAATGAACAATTCGACCTCCACCTTATATACGCGGGACCAATGGACAACTTGACCTTCACCTTATACACGCAGAACCAATAAACAACTCGTCCCTCACCTTATATACGCGGGACCAATCAACAACTCGTCCTTCACCTAATATACGCAAGGCCAATGAACGACTCGTTCACATGATTAGGACCAATGAATAACTGGTCCTTCACCTTATATACGCGGACCAATGAACAACTCGTTCATCACCTTACACTCGCGGGACCAATGAACGACTCGTCGTTCACATTATTTACGCGGGACCAAAGAACATCTGGTCCTTCACCTTATGTACGCAGGACCAATCAACAACTCGTCCTTCACCTAATATACAAAGGACCAATCAACCACTCGTCCTCTACCTTATATACGCGATACCAATCAACAACTCGTCCTTCACCTTATACACGCGGGAAAAATGAACAACTCGTCCTCACCTTGAATACGCGGGACCATCCAACAACTCGTCCTTCACCTTATGTACGCTGGACTAATGAACAACTCGTCGTTCACCTTGTATACGCCGGACCAATGAACAACTCGTCCTTCACCTTATTTACGCGGGACCAATCAACAACTCGTCCTTCACCTTAAATACACGGGACCAATGAACAACTCGTCCTTCACCTTATATACGCGGAACCAATCAACAATTCGTCCTTCTCTTTATATTTGCGGGACTAATGAACAACTCGTCCTTCACCTTATATACGCCGGACCAATCAACCACTCGTCCATCTCTTTATATACGCGAGATCAATGAGGAACTCGTCCTTTACCTTATATTCGCGGGACCGATCAGCAACTCGTCCTCCACCTTATATACGCCGGGACCAATGAACCACTCTTCCCTCATCTCATATACCCGGGACCAATGAACAACTTGTCCTTCACCTTATATACGCGGGACCTATCAACCATTCGTCCTTCACCTTATATATGCGGGATCAATGAACCACTCGTCCTTCACCTTTTATACGAGGGACCAATCAGAAACTCGTTCTGTACCATATATACGTGAGACCAATCAACAACTCGTCCTTCTCAATATATACGCGGGACCAATGAACAACTCGTCCTCACCTTATATACGTCCTCACCTTATATACAGTGCAGTATTTATCAGTGTTCTGTACTGCAAAGTATATTATTGGTGCAATTTGTCTTTCATTACCAGTGGACTATTATTTATTGTTGTAAATCATAGTTATCAGAGCAGTCTGCGTCGCATCATCAACAGCATTATTAACTGTCTGTAACACATACCCACTATTCTAAGTACACAGTCACTTTTCTTGTCACACAGTCGCACCTCTTATCCAGGTATCTATACTTCAACAAGAGAACTCCTCCATGACACCACAACATCCAATAAAAAAACTGCTGCATTTGTAGCACAGGGGACTACAAACGCTGTGCTTGCTTCAGAAGTAATGCAAATTGCTCATCGTGCAGAGGCAAGAATTGCACAAGAAAGCCGAAAAATATCGGTCTGATATCCTCAAATTTACGCAACTTCCCCACAGCACACAAAAACCAATCTGTCACCACCCTCAACGAAGCAAATACTGCTGACGCCCCGCTACTAATGAAAACTCCGCCAGCCCCAGCCCCCCTCATTCCTCTGAAATGAACCCCTGTCATCCTCCCGTCAGCAGCTACCTGACCTCCATAGCCCCAGCCCTGCTTCCCAGGGCTCAACAGCCGCCCACTGCATGGCTGGTAAAGTAGCAGACAAGGTCCTACTAACAAGCCAGCCGCCTGTGTGGAGCACAATGCCCGCACCATTTCAGGAGAAACTAAAAACCGTTTGGAACAGCCTCAAATGTTCGGTTCATAAGATCAACGGGCAAAACTTTGAAGCTCTCTTTAGAACCATTGAGACCGAAACCCCATACAAAAATTACATAATATTGCTAACAGATCGCGTCGAAAATGAAGACATAGCCAGAATAGCCAAAAGAATTCTGGCAAAAATAGGGGCGGAAAGATATATATGGCCGAACCCACCAAAATCACGTCAATCAAAGAAAGGATCCACTTCATGAGTCTATGTCACTCCCTAAAGCTTCGTGTCATACCAACCGGCACACTAAGGAACAGACTTACTAAGGCCCTCGACGCGATATATTTTCAATTAAATATTTCAAATCTTAACAGAAGATGAACGATCAAGCTCCTCAATATTGTAGCACGTTACGTTCCCCACTGGTTTGAGCTACTGTCAGCCCACTACTATCACTACGACTACAAAAGGCAATCACATGCGTGCCCTCGCTTTCTTTGCTTCCCTCGGTCGCACCACCGTCCTCTTTCCTTATCAACACCCAATCACACGCACGCTAAGTACACACTCTCGTGGTCTACGCCCTTCCGATTGACATCAAATCACTTTTCAACCAACAACACTCACTCACGACCTACACCTGATCACGAGGCAGCCAGCTGCGCACACTCACGGACTGCACCTCTTCTTCTGACGTCGACCGTAAGTCAGCCGACTATACACACTCACGGCTTCTTCACACCGTACCCATCATCAGCAACACACCGCGACTCTCATGCCCTGCCCAAAAACACCGCTTGCCTCACAACCAACAAGAAAGCGACCGTCGGTCTTCCACGAGCGACGACCTAACGCACAGTACCAGACCGCAATGCAAACCATTCAATTAAGAATACACTTACGCAGAGCACTATCATCAAAACACAGTCCAGCCCTCGCTTAAGAGCCGATGACCTAAGGCTCATGACTCCAAAATCACACACACGACACACAAACCGCCTTTCCAGCTAAACTCGTTCCATGCCGTAGCATGCCAGTCCAAACCATCGGCATCTCAACCCTACATCCCACCTTTTTCTTGCACCGCGGCAGACAAAACTAAGCCCTGCGTTCAACCCATCATCAATGCCACTGCACAGCACTCAAAGCCCGTGCACACCAATTATACGCTTCACCCATAATCAATGTCAATGCACAGCACGAAAAGACCCCGGCACACCAACTATACGCTCCAACCATCATCAAGCCCCTTGCACATAAACTATACGCTCCAACCATCATCAATGCCAAAGCACAGCACGCAAAACCCGCAGCACACCAACTATACGCTCCACCCATCATCAATGCCACTGAACACCAAACCAACCGATGTTTTCCACCACAAACCTACTCCCCCCCCCCTAATTGTTCTTGCCACTGAACACCTGACAAAATATCATCCTACTCAACCCTACGTCCCTTCCGGGGTATCCTAAACAAACCCCTAATCACCATGTCCTCAGTCAGGCGTCCAAGATAGGATCTTCACAATCTAGAGAGAAGACAGGTAATAAAAATTCCCGTGACCATGTAGACAATAAAATTGACACAGTGTTAAATAATTCAAAATTACTGCTAAATCCAACTCCGACAGATGGCCACTGCCTGATACATGCCATTAGCTGATCATGGAAGCACCAAATTGGGTATTGTCCCGAACAAGACATTGATTCTCGTTACGGGGCGCTGCATGGCATGAAGCCGATGTGAACATGGACTACTATTCAGGTTTTATCACAAAAAACGGGTACGACGAAGCATTCCTAATATTTAAGGAACAGTACTTTTACAACAGAGACTACAATCAACCCCTGGGGAGACCTGGTCCCCACAATGCTGAGCAACTCTCTGGGACTTCAGATTGGCATCGTTCAGGAAGTCGGCTGCGCCAGTACAACAATAAGGTCCATCAAGCCATACTTAAATAACAATCAGAAAGGTCTCGGAGTATTCATTCACTTAAAAAACCATCATCACAGCGCACTTGTACCTATGCAGAAATTCTTACATTCCCCCAAAACGAACAGTGCATCAAGTGAT
The DNA here is from genome assembly GCA_016164225.1 of Gammarus roeselii. Classification (NCBI taxonomy): domain Eukaryota; kingdom Metazoa; phylum Arthropoda; class Malacostraca; order Amphipoda; family Gammaridae; genus Gammarus; species Gammarus roeselii. Next base: position 5,536 of record SDVV010022685.1, on the reverse strand, counting down.
GAAAACTTCTGCTCCAATAAATTCACCGCCCTGTACGATGCACCTGATATCTGCATCTATGCAGAAGACTTACCAGACAGCGTCCCCAAAAGCCAGGACCTCGTTACAGGCAACACTAAGGTCATCGACAGTAACAACACAAATCGAGGCAATAGTCATTGCAGAGCACCCGTGCACACGTGACTAGATTGAATTCGGGTCTCTCACGAGCTGCGCGACAAAGCAAGCAAGCCTCGACCACAAGACAAAAAACACATACAAATAAAACACATAAATGTGCGAAGTCTCTTGTCTAAGCTAGACCAGGTTAAACTTATGCTAAGGGATGAAGATGTGAATATACTCTGCCTTACAGAGACATGGCTTGCACCCAGCATGGATAGCAACTTCATTCAAATAGATGGGTATGAATTGTTCAGAAAAGATCGAGTTAAAAGAAGAGGCGGTGCCTGTATCTATGCCAGAAATGTGTACGCAACCAGAACATTGAAAACGGATGGATGTGGAGACGAAGTGGACAATGCTTGGATTACCGTCCAAGTAAGAACAACTAAATCTTTTATTGTCTGAGCCATTTACAAGCCCCCCAAAGCCAACAACCAGTCAATCAGCCACATAGAATCCAATCTTCAGACATCAGCTACTTTGAAGAAGCACATATACGTCTTAGGAGATTTCAATGACAAACAATAATTAAAACTTAAAAAAATCGACTCAATAATTTAAAGATTAAAACTTGAGCAACTCATTGAGGAACCAACTAGAATGACAAAAGACAGTAGCTCATTGCTCGATCTGATAATTACTAACAATCGATCGTTTGTCATAAGCATCATGGTTTGTGAGTCACGCCGACCATCAGGAAATAAGCTGTACGCAAAGAAAAACGGGTACCAGTCATCCGGACGTATAGAACAAAAGAAAACTACTCACGAGATTCACTGAGGCAAAATTTATGGAACATAATGCCATCGCTTAACAACATGCGCATCACGGACGACGTGAATATTCAAGCGGCCATTTTTGCAAACACGTTCTCAGCAGCTCTCGACACTGTAGCACAAATAGTTACAAAAAAAATATCTCGCTCTCCAGTCAGCTGGATGACTCCTGAACTCAGGCAGGAAATGCAAAACCCAAAATATTTTCGAAGGTTTCTGAATGGTCAAGCTAACAAAAATGATGATAGAAGTAACACAGATTCAAATAGCACGGATTTGACCGACGAATCGGGCGTTTTAAATGTCTTGTGAGTGGTTTGCCAACCGATGAGAGAACGCGTAAAAAACTTGAAAGGCACAGCAAAGAGAGATGCGCACCTTGCTGGACTAGAAAAATCACAAAACAACCCGAAGCAGACTTGGAACATCCTTGGGAATATTGTGCCCCACAAGAAACTAAAAAATCCTCAAATTATGAAAACCTCGTAGAAATAGCAGAATTATTCAAAGAGTTTTTCGCTAACGTTGGAACGCACACATACGAAGAGGTGATGAACGAACACAGCAAAACTTTCTCGGTGGTTCACGAAGCCCCAGTAATGCATAAGCTAACTCGGTTCACAGTTCAATCTCTAAAAGACTCATCCACCAAGAACGACCAAATGTAGAAGACTGGAAATTGCTTCGGCTTTTTTCGAGCTTAAAAATACCAATTCTTGTGGGAACGATAGATTAGCATTAAAGTACCTCAAAGACGGGCTACAAATTATTTTGCCATATCTCCAGCTGCTCATCAACACCTCTATCGTAACAAATACCTTCCCTCAAAATGGGAAACACGCGCTAATCCACGCTATCAATGAAAGAGGGGAGGTATACGACCCTTCAAATCACAGACCCATAAGCCTCCTACCAGAAACTTCAAAAATCTTGGAAAAAATCATTGCAAGTCAACTCCTTGACTACCTAGAAGAGGCGAACCTGATCAATGACTGTCAGTATGCATACAGACGGAAGACCTCTACTGAAGACGCGCTACTGAAAATCTCCGAACTCGTATACAAAGCTGTAGACAAAAATAGTCTATCATTACTTTAGCTGATGGACCTCTCTAAAGCATTTGATGGTGCAAATCACGCCATTTTGCTGCAAAAACTGCTACAACTGAACATCCAAGCACCCTGGTTTGAAAGCTATCTCAGGTAGCGGTCCCAGTCTGTTGTGTTAGATGGAAAGATCATCTCTTCTCCGAGACAGGTAAATTTCGGGGTTCCACAAGAATCGATTCTCGAACCGGTTCTTTTCCTTCTGCTTATCAATGACATAAACTGTGGAAACCCTCTCGACAACGCTAGAATGACATTATACGCAGACGATGTTCAATTACTGTTCGTTAGACCAGCAAATGAATTAGATAAGCTATAGAAGGATGCAGAAACAGCGCTGACCCACATAAATTATTGGAATTCTTCAAATGGGCTTCAAGTTAATACAATTAAAACACAGTGCATCATTCTGGGATCCAAAGCAAACACACGGAGAGTTCCCGAAAATTTCGCTGTTGACTGTATGGACGCAAAAATCCCTTACAAAAAAGCCAAAAGTCTGGGAGTGTGGCTTGTTCCCAATATGACCTTTGGACATCACGTTGATGTGCTCTGCTCCAAACTGAACGGTACATTCATTTTTCTCAGTCGAACGAAGAAACAACTCGACTTCAAGTCCAGACTTCTCGTAATCAATGCTCTGATTTTTTCAAATTTAAACTACTGCTCCACCATTCGGGGTAAGTGCACGAAAACATTTCTCTCAGACATTCAACGCAGCATAAACTTCACTGCAAACAGTAGCTCACGATGGGAGCATTAGAAAAAGCGATCACGTGACACCAATTCTAAAGAAACTTGGGTGGCTGAACATCCAGGAAAGACTAGAACTGAGCGAAGAAGTACGAGATTTTAAAATTCAGAACAAGCTCTCCTGTTCCAACGGTGTTGTGTTAACAACTCGTTAACAACTTGTGTTAACAACTATCCACAGTCAACACAGAATGAAAATAACATTGACACAAAGTTCAGAAGAACAGAGATTGAGGCCAAAGCTTTCACTATTTCAAGGTCCAAAGAGCTTCAATAAGCTACCAGCTGAGATTCAGAACTGCGCAACCGTATTTTCTTTCAAGCAGAAATGTGCCACTCAATTGTTTGCCCGCAGACAGTGGCAGGCAGAGTTAAACAATCGATGACGATTAACGCAAAACTGGTAACGTAAAACTATATTTTCCAGCTCGCTCAGAGCATCAACACTACCACCCTGTCCACAAAGCACTAACATAACCTCACTTACTATGTTTCTCTGATCTCTCTTTCTGTTTGTCTTTGTACAAATAGCAGCTGCCAATTCAAACACGGCTGCACTGTTGCAGAATCTTGCAATTTCACCCCAACGTGCTCTGTCACTATTGACTTCGCATTGTTCTGGCCCTAAAAATAATTTGCTGTGCCTTCGAGGACAATTGTTTTATACGCGATGTTGATGTATGTATGTTTATTTGTGCATAAGGTGTGTACTCCGTTACCGTGCCACAAAAATACCACACTGGTTTGTGTGTGAATGATTTTTTTTTCTTATTTGTTTACTATGCCAGTGATTCTCTAACTCCGATAGATCCACCAATACCGTCGCATTCTTTGCTATTCAATTGGTTAGGCTGTGAGTCTGAATAAATAATTCATACTAATTACTATGCAAAAGATATCAATATCAAATAGGAACATCTTATTTCATCAGGATGTAACGCACACTTGTTGCGGACCTCAAACCTACCATGAAAGCCCTTCCGTCGTGACACGTTACAGAGAGCTTATTGTTCCACGAGAATAACACACCGCGCGTGTACGAGGAAACTTTTTTGTTTTGTATATTATAATGATGATATTTTTTCTGTTTTCTGTTTTTGTTTTGTCAGTGACTCTCTGTCTCACATAGACACACCCATACCGTCGCATTCTTTGCTACCCAATGAATTGGGCGTATAGCTGTATTAGAAATTCCCACTCTAATTAACTGTTATATAAAAGATCCGAATATCGGATCGGAACACCTTATGTCAACGGAATACAGCGCAGAGTTATGGTGTACATTAAAACTTAACCCTGACAACTTTCTCGTCGTGACATGTCTCGGCAAGAGTCTTGTTCGTATGTTCAGCTCGGAAAGTGAAATGCCTACCACCGCTCGCACACAGCTCCAATTACTCAGTTACAGGTTCTTGTTCATTTCACCGAATTTATATTTACTATGGATAAATTGATTGTTAAAAAGAATAACATGCCATCTGTGTATGAATAAACTTGCTCTTCACCTTACTTTCGCAGGATCAACCAGCAACTCGTCCTTCACCTTATATACGCGGGACCAATGAACAACTCGTCCTTCAACTTGTATACGCGGGACCAATCAACAACTCGTCCTTCACCTTATATCTGTGGAACCAATGAACAATTCGTCCTTCACGTTATATCCGCCGGACCTATCAACAACTCGTCCTTCACCTTTTTTACGCGGGACGAATGAACAACTCGTCCTTCACCTTATATACGCAGGATCAATCAACAACTCGTTCTTCACCTTATGTACACGAGAAAAATGAACGACTCGTCCTCACCTTATATACGCGGGGCCAATGAACAACTCGTCCTCACCTTATATACGCGGGGCCAATGAACAACTCGTCCTTCACCTTATGTACGCGGGACCAATGAACAACTCGCCCTTCACCTTGTATACGCGATACCAATAAACAAATCGTCATTCACCTTATGTAAGCGGGACCAATGAACAACTCGTATTTCACCTTATATAGGCGGGACCAATCAGCAACTCGTCCTTCACCTTATGTACGCCGGACCAATGAACAACTCGGCCTTCACCTTATATACGCAGGACCAATCAACAACTCGTCCTTCACCTTATGTACGCGAGACCAACCAACAACTCGTCCTTCACCTTATATACGCGGGATCAATCAACAACTCGTTTGACCGACGTCGTGTCTGCCATCATTAGATGTCGGGTGGAATGTAATCATCCGATGATGGATGGAATGTTATCATCCGATGTCGGGTGGAATCTTATCATCCGATATCGGGTGTAATCTTATCATCCGATGTCGGGTGGAATCTTATCATCCGATGTCGGGTGGAATCTTATCAGCCGATGTCGGGTGGAATCTTATCATTCGATGTCGGGTGGAATCTTATCATCCGATATCGGGGGGAATCTTATTATCCGATGTCGGGTGGAATCTTATCAGCCGATGTCGGATGGAATGTTAGCATCCGATGTCGGGTGGAATGGTTATCTTTCGAGGCATCTTTACCCCGATCACTAAAAAACAGGCATAAACACGGAAGCACAAAATAATTTCGATTTCAACCTCTTTATTTCAGGTTGAACAACCAACTGGGCATAGGCGATTAATAACCAATTGAGCACAGGTGATTAATAACCAACTGGGCACAGGTGATTTATAACCAACTGGCACAAGTGATTAATAACCAACTGGTCATAGGTGATTAGTTGTTATGATCAAC